>QRFJ01003769.1:0-94137 GCA_006176705.1 Cocos nucifera | reverse complement strand
CCCCCACCAGCTCTCCAATAGGTGCATGACATGTGGTCAAAAGTCAAAGTGTCAATGGTCAACATTTGACCAGTCAAAGGTAGACTTTTGACCAAAGTCAAAGAACAAGAAATGGCAGGTGACCAAAAATGGCAGGTAATGTCTTACAAAATAAGACAACCTTTTCTGACTTGGACAACCTCCAGTCAGACCATATGAAGGCCTCTGATTGAGCACAAACTCCTTTGGCTCAGTCAGGACAACTTATTTATGATAGTAAAAGAAGAACGTTAGGTTCAATCGAGTGCTAGCATGATTTTCTTGAACCTAATTGAATCTCATTCAGATCAATTGAACTGGATCAGTTCAATTGATGATCACTAGATTCAAACCCTTATTTGTGTGATCCAGTTAGGTTCAGTTCTGTATGGTAATGGGATATGTCATGATCTCTATCATCGAAACTCCTTTCGATGGATCAGAACTCTTCTGATTCGAACAGCTAGAATGATCGATCATCTAAATCATTCTAATTGCTCCCAAAATCCACAGTGACACCTAGCAGTATATGGTGGCAACCCATCAGAGCTGAATGCGAACCTCTTGGTGCAGCTACCTGTGTGATTAAGTCCTTCTATCTTGAGCTCCGATCAGATTAGGGTTAAGGTGAACTCGTCAAACCCTAGTTTCTCTGTCATATGATGTAATCATTCGATTCAAGTCCAATGTGAAAATCTAAATAGAAACTCTTTCTATTATTTCACTCTGCCATGGCCATGGACTTCTGGACTTGATTCTCATGATCATCATAGGGCTGCTCCTCTACCACCGAGGTAGATAGATTCCATCTTGATGCTATCCAGTTCCTACAATGAACATGCTATAGCCAACATACACCTCAGGGTTCCGATATGGCTAGGAGATCGAGTAATGGTGTAGTCAAACTATAACACCCTCAAGGTGAACTGCCGATGCACCTCAGGTCAAAGAACCAGACACACTACTACAGCATCGAGTCAGTCATTGACGAGAAGGTAGACTCCCTAATGACTACTCGAGGTGGTCACGCTCAGTGCCCTCGTTCTCTAACGAGTACCTGTACTCTCGCTTCGGTGTCTCCACACCGTAGACTCAAGACTCATCTACTAAAGAGAAGCGATTGTACACCAACCTTTCGGATCAATCACCATCCTCGTGATGATCCTATGGTCGGGAGCATTTTATGAGTTAACAATGATTATTCATGTCTTAAATTTTCAACTCTTGAAAATATGAATTATCATTACCATTAACTCAAAGGATGTATCACAGACACTAAATACACATATGTGATAGAAAATAATCCATTTTATTCATTATAGTCAAAATTATAATTTTGCCCCTAGAAGTGTATTATAAGTGTGAGCCAATTCTGACTTCTAGGGCACATATATCTAATACTATTCAACTAAAATAGCAAATTGGATCCGAATTTTAGGTTGAATCCTGAAACCCGCTAACGCCCTAATCCCTTCTTCCTCAAGCCCATGAGTAGAGGAGCCAAATCGGTGCTCCCTTCCTTTTTTTTATCTAATTTCGGCCTGGCAACTGTCAAAAAAGGGGCAACCGGCAGACCACCATCATCTCCCCTCCATCTGTCACTAATATCCACCAGCAATAAAGAGGAAAACCCCCGATGATGGGAGATCCAAGGATTCCTCTCCCTTTTATTTTATTTTTTTGTTTATACCTCTTTGATCGATCGTCGATCACTCGGCACTACCGCTAGCCTGGATGATGCCACCGCAGGCCAGATGACTAGCTACAGTCATGGCATGGGGGAAGGAGAGGGCCAAGGTGGCGAAACCACCGCCCCTCTCTTATCCCTTTTTTTTTTGTTTGCCCGGCGGTCGCCAGGGTCATCAATCGGTGGCCCAGGAGTTGGCTTCCGCCACCACCGCCCACCAGGATCGCAGCCAGCAAGAGCCTGTCGACCACCTAAGGAGGAGGAGAAAGAAGGCACGGTGGCGGGAACTGCCGCCCCTCTCGAATTTTTTTTTCTTTCCTCGGATCTTTGGATGCTGGCCCCTCACTGCCACCTAGTCCCAATTGCCCTTGGCGGCACCTTATCGGATGGCTCCTGCAATCAGGCCAAGGAAAGAGGAAGAGAGCACGATGGGGAAGAACCACCAGCCCCCCTTCTTCTTCTTCTTCATCCTTTTTTTTATTGATTATTTTTCAATTAGATCACTACTTTATTTTGATTCTAATTTCTTGCATGCCCTGATACCAATTGAAGAAAATTTATTCATGGATCAATCATGCAATAAATTAGAATATAAAAATATTTCAAGAATAAATCTTGAGATCATAGTAATAATAATCAATAATCGCACCTTGAAATTTTTAAGCAACCATCTGATGATCTGCGCTAAATATTCTGTAAAAGAAAAAAATCAATGACAGATAGATCTTCCTCTCTTTCTTCTCTTGATGCTTGCCTCCTCAATGGAATGAGTTTCACTCTAAGAACATAGAGATCCTAATGTTCTAGAGTTTCTCTACAGGCGTATATTTATAGGAGTGAAGCTGAAACCTAGTCCAATTAAAAAATCTTAATGAATCCACCAATCACAAAATCCATTAGTCGGATCAAGCGTACACCAATATCAGTTATATTACATGACTAAGATAATAGAACTCAAATAATATGATCACAGATAATGTGGGCGGGCTCCTTAATTATTCATTCAAATGACAATTTAGTCCATATTTTTATGATAAATAAAAATTAAAAAAATAATTTATAATTAATAAAAATTTATTTTATCAGAATTTTCAACAAGTTTCCTGTTAAACTATTGTTGATGAAGTCGACTACGTTCACAAGCACCTAAAACTAATGTCTTCTTTTCGAATAATTTCCCAAAGTGCAGGGCGACCAGAGTTTCCATTACGTGCATTGGGCTCGACTGAACCCAATCCAAGACATCAGAGGTACGGTCATGATCGAGCTCTCCAAGTTCCACACGTAAGCATCCGACGGCTCCCATGAATCCCGAGAAAAAAAAAGGATTGCCAGGGGCTTCTCGTCTGCAACAAACTCCAGGACGAGTCGGAGATGGTGAGAATATAGGATTCGGAAGAATTTTCCTTATTTTACAAAAAAAAAAAAAAAAAAACTGTTTACTTGCTGGTCCCTTGTCTGATTGGAAGCCGATTTATTCTAGGATTCGATCTTTGTGTTTGTTTCCAACTCGAATTTGCCGGAACCTTTAATTTATAGACGAGAAGCATGCAACCACAAGAGCCAAAACAAATCGCTACCTTTCTCTTCGCCTTCCTTTCTACTTCTTAATTTCTTCTTCTTAGTCTATCCATCCCGTTTCTTCTTCATGGGTCGCCACAAGATCCCCATCAAGATGATCGAGAAACAAGACGGGAGAGACATCTGCTTCTCGAAGCGAAAGAAGGGCCTCTTCTCCAAGGCGAAGCAGCTCGCCCGTGCAGGCGGTGAAGTCGCCATCATCGTCTTCTCCCGTGCCGGTAACATATTCACTTTCAGCCACCCTAGCATAGAATCTGTTGCTGGTCGCTTCCTCAGCCAACAAAACATCAAAGAAAGATCATCCAAAGATGATAATTTTCATGGCGATGCCGACTTCGTGTATCTGGGGTTTGACGCTGCAAGAGGAGGTCCTGCCGACTTCGTGTGTCTGGGGTTTGACGCTGCAAGAGGAGGTCCTACCGGACCATCCGGAGAAGGTGAAACATCAAATAAAGGAGATGAATTAGATGGCGGAAACACCATCATGCAGGATAAGGGGTTCGAGTCTGACCATGAAGAAGATGAACTGGAAAGCGAGACCAGCTCAAAGACTGAAGGGTCGGACATCGCCGGCAGTTCGCAAGAGGAACATGCATTGATGCATGATGGAGAACACGCAACAGCAGAACAGGAGACTTCAACTGACGAGACGCTGCATGGCGGTCGATTTTGGTGGAACAAGCGAATTGAGAACCTCGAGTTACATGAGCTAGTAGAGTTTGAGAGCGCACTCGTGGAGCTGCGGGGGAAGGTGCGGGACCAAGCAAATCAGATCCTTGTTGAGAAACCAGTGATGGGATATTATTTTGATTTTGGTAATTACAATTTCAAGTTTCCTGAACCGGAATCACAGGATCAGCTCCGAAAAGAAATACCTGGTGAGTAAGGTTTCATAAAGCCGACCAAGTTGTTGAGAACATGCGTGTTCATTGTTTGTGATTCCGGTCACGGTTAGTCTTTTGATTTTAGTATTTAGATTTCACTTGCTGTGTGGTTGATTGTTAGGATTCAGGGCATGACGTCTCGTGTATTTTGATTTTGCTTATTTTTCAGATATGACGCAAGACAATTTGGTACTTAATTTATATTTATCCTTTGCTCTAAACATTGTAATCTACTGTGCCTGCTGTTTACTTTTTGTGAGCAAAACGACTTGAATATCTTTAAATTACTTTACTAGGCTAGTAAAGTTGTCTTTTGACATGAAAATACATTAAGATAAGTTTTTTTTTACGGTGGTATGGCAATGACAAGAAAATACATTCAGGATATTTGTTCGGAAAATAGCTTCTTTTTTTTTTTTTTTTTTGGATGAGTCATTAACATTCATCATTCATCTCCGACACACGAACTCTATACCCGACCGGCCCACAGCTCGACCCTAGCTCAGGCCTACATAAATTTTTCCATTTCTTGCATAAATATATGCATACATGAATACACACATACCTAAGCACGTAGATAAATACATATATAATGCTATTTTAAGTTATATAACCTACAAACGGAGAAACAAAATGTTAGTAATGACAAGTTAGAACATGTTTGGATATTTGAACTTTGCTTCAAGTATACTTTTCAACTTCTAGTCCATTTTTATTATGTTGTTAAACTTTAAGTATTTGTTGTTCATGATTTAATCTTTTTTGGTAAGGGTTCATGGTTTAGTTTTTATAGCATATCTTCATTTACAAACTTCTAAAAGAATGAATATATATATAGTTCATGTGGTTACGTAGACCTGGACTCCACCCAATTCAAAGTCAACCCGATGCTACAACGCATGATCAAGTACGGAACAAAACTTAGGTACGCATTGGTCAATACAGTTACAAGCAACAACCCTCTTTGTTGGTTAATTAAAGAACAAATCATGGTGCCATGTACACGTGATTACTAAGATAAGGAATCAAAAGAAGAAACCAAATACAGCCTGTCGAGCAAGTTTAGTGAGGTGAGGCTTCGCGAGGAGTAGGGCGTCGGCACCACTATCTAGAGTTGCATCGTGTAAATAGTGATTGACTTGGAGGAAATTGCACCTCCCATCCTTGCCCATGACCCTTCGCTTCTCTTCTCAAGTTAGGGGTGAAAGTGAATCAAATAATATCCATCTGGATCCGTTTTCATAACTAGTCCTATCCATATTCATAAAAAAATAAAAAATAAAAAAAAATAAAATAAAATGATATGCATATTGATAAATAATTATCGAATCTATATCCGCATATCTGATTCTATTTATAATCCTATTTAATTTTATATAGAATACTTATATATTTTTAAGAAAAAATGACCATATTAATATTGTTGAACCTCCTAAGTGATTTTGATGATGATCAAATATTAAATCCAATGGTTACTAATATATTTTATTTTAAGTGTTCTAATGTCAAAAGAAAGAGAGCTCTTTGATCAAAATAAGGAAGACATTAAGTGGAAATCAATCAAAATTCAAATCCTTTTGTACGGAGCGAAAATTCTCTCAAAATCATCTTGGAGCAGTCTTCGAGATGTTTCAAAATTTTTTCGAGAGCTTTCGAATGGACTGGCACGCACCAAGCGCTGTTCTGACACGATTTCGAGAGGTCTCAAGAGAATCTTAAGAGCTCTTAGTCTCAGGCAACAAAAACTCAGTTTCTGTGTCCTGAGAGTGAGAGATTTCGTAGAATTTTCGAGAGGTCTCGATCTCAAGCGAGCTATTTTTTTCAGAAAGATGATTTTTCATGAGATTGAAAGCAAGAGCTCTCCTGTTCAAACCAAGAGGTCTCGAGACTCAACGATAACTTTTTGATGGAACATTCCAGATCAGATTTTTTTGACTCCAACGGCTAGTTGCTACTCTCCAACCTTTGGATTTCGCTTTTTCTGAGCTCCAACCATCACCAGAAGAGAGGGAATGTTGCAGATATAAAAGAAAGAAGGCTTATTCATGATAAAAAATAAAAAAAAAATGAGAGAAAAGAAAAATACGCTCTGTTCTTGAACGAAAATTTTCATCTTCAATCAATCTGCTCACTCAAGCATTGAAGAATCCTCAAGTGCATTAACTCCACGAATTTAAAGAGGCTTTCAACGAACTGCAAGAATAACTCTTCTGCTCATTCAAAGGGGTCTTTTGACTTGAAACATTTTCTTTCTCCTTTCCGTGTATTTGGTTTCAGCAAGAGCTGAAACTTAGGTTTTGAGATTTTTCTTTTCTTTTATTTATTCAGATTGGTTTATTTGATTCTTGAAAGGATTGTGGTTGGTGAACCTAGAAAAAAATCAACTGGATTATTAGATAGTGAGCCTAAAAAAATTATCCGATTGTAATCTTGAGGGATTATAATGAAATTTCTAAGAGTTTGCTTGGGGAGTGGATGTAGATGCTGGGAGTGCACCGAACTACTATAAAATTCTCTTGCTTGTGTGTGTGCTCTAGCTTGTATCTTCTATTTGCTCTTACGTTTGATTCACTCAGGATTTAATCTTTAATCACCGCACATATCTGTTTAAATTTTTGAAAATCTAATTCATCCCTCCCTCTTGGTTTGTTCATCTGGGCAACAATTGGTATCAGAGCCTTGGTTCTCTACTAATTATTGATTTTATTAACTAGAGATAAATATCATATCAATCCAACTAGAAAGTTCACTTGTCGAAGGAAAATTCACAAATATGCCACCTCTTTTTAATGGGTCTAACTATACCTATTAAAAAGCTCGCATGCGCATTTTCATTCAAGCCCTTGACTATGACATATTGAGATAAATTTTTTTAAAAATTTTTAAATGATCTGATTTGATCTAAGAGTTTTCAAATCTGATCATGATGATCTGATATTAAAAATTAAAATAAAAATTAAATCAAATTTAATATCATACCTTGTTTGGGTAATCTGATTACCCTACGATGATCCAAATATTTTTTGAGATTCTGGAAGGAGCCATGCACGCACCTGATCTCTACCAGTATCCACTCAAGAAGGATCTGACATCTTCTTTGTGCAAAGCTTTCCTCTAAAGATCAGATTTGAATTTGATCTGAAAGTTCTTCAAAGAATTTTTGAAGGCAGCATATCTGTCTCGCGAACACCATCGCGTAGATGCTGAACTCTTCATAAATTTGATTAGATCTTCTTCTCAGATTTGTACCTAACTTTTTAGACATGTAGAAGAGAGGGAGAAAGAGGATAGAGGGGGTGTGAAATATCTGGAATGATAGCCTTTGGGTATGAAAAATATTTCTACATGAAGAGCCTTAGCGCAAGGGTTCTTATACAAAAGCATAGCACCAAGTTAGAGTCCCTCTTTAACCAAAATCTTCATTTTTTCGACCATTGGGACTTCTGAACTTGATCTCCATGAAATTCCTAGATCCCATCTAATTTTGATGCAAAAAATCAATCTAGAAGGTGGCGGCATGAGCAGATAAGGAAGAGTCCACCATGCCTAGGACTCTTTCCTCAAGAGTTTGATCCAAATCAAACTCTATCATAACTTGGTCTAACACTTTCAAAAATCACAAAATTTGGTACACCTAATGTATAATTCGTGCTCTATCATATATCTAAAAATCAGATCAAAATGATTTCTAAAAATTTTTCTAGAAGTATCTGACCAGGTGACCCTTAATTCTCTCAAACAGGTCAACTTTTGATTCTAGTCCAGTTTGACTATGAATGGATTTAATTTCTATAATTAATCTGATCTAGACTTATTCTAGTTAGATAAAAATAAATTCATTTAAAATATAAGAATGAGTCAAATAAAATGACTTGATTGTGATGAATTAGAAAAATTTCAGAAGGAGAAAGTTAGGCTCAATCATGTGCTAGCATGATTACTTTGAACTTGATTAGATCTAATCCAAATCAATCAAACTGGATTAGCTCAATTGATGACATCTAGATATAAACCCTTATTTATATGATCCAGTTAGGTTTAGTTCTGTATGGTGATGAGATATGTCATGATCTCCATCATCGATATCATCAAAATATCTTTCGATGGATCAAAATTTTTTTGATTCATACAATTATAATAATTGATCATCAAAATTATTTTAATTGCTCTCAAAATCTACTAGTGACATCTAACAGTATATAGCGGCAATCCATCAGAACTGAAAGCAAACCTCTTGGTGTAGTTACTTATGTGATTGGATTCTTCTATCTTGAGCTCCGACAGGATTAGGGTTAAGGTGAACTTGTCAAACCCAAAGTCCATCATATGAATTAATCATTCGATTCAAGTCCAATGTAAAATCCTAATAGAAACTCTTTCTATCATCTTTACTTTGCCATGGCCATGGGCTTAAGGACTTAATCTCATAATTATCATAGGGCTACTCCTCATCTATCGAGCTAGATAGATCCCCTTATTGGTGCAATCCAATTTCTATAATGAACATACTATAGCCAACATACACCTCAAAATTTTCAATGGCTAGAAGATTGAGTTATGATGTAGTCAAACTATAACACCCTCAAGGTGAATTATCGAAGCACCTCAAGTCAAAGAACCATATACACCACTGCAGTATCGAATCAGTCATCGACGAGAAGGTAGACTTTCTTATGACTACTCGAGGTGGTCACGCTCAGTATCCTCATTCTCTAACAAGTACCTATACTCTCGCTCCAATGTCTCCACACCATAGACTCAAGACACGTCTATCCTAAGAAAGTGATTGTACACCAATCCTTCGGATCGATCACCATCCTCGTGATAATCCTATGATCGGAAGCATTTTATGAGTTAATTATAAAAATTCATGTCTTAAATTTTTAACTCTTGAAAATATGAATTGTCATTACCATTAACTCAAAGGATGGATCATAGATACTTTTAAATACACACTATGATAGAAAAATAATCTATTTAATAATTTATAGTCAAAATTATAAAATTATTCTTAAAAGTGTATTATAAGTGACAGCCAATTTGACTTCTAAGGCACACATCTAACACCACACACTTCCACAATCATTGTCAATGGCACATCTACTCATAAGCCAAAGAAGGATTGAGATGAAACGGACAAAAAATTTGTCCAATTAAATGCCAAGATAATGAATGTACTCTATTATGCCCTTGATGCTAACGAGTTTAACCAAATCTCCACTAGCAATTCAGCAAAGAAAATTTGGAATAGGCTTGAGGTCACGCATGAAGGGATAAATCAAGTAAAAGAAACTAAAATTAATATGCTAGTTCACTAATATGAGTTGTTTAAAATGGACCCCACTGAATCTATCACTAGCATGTACACAAGATTCATTGATATCATAAATAATTTAAAAAGTTTAGGTAAAGTTTACATTAATAGTGAATTGGTAAGAAAGATTCTCAAGTCTTTGCCTAAGACATGGGAAGCCAAGGTTACAGGCATTCATGAGGCAAAAGATCTGAACACGTTATCTTTAGAGGAGCTTATTGGATCCTTGATGACACATGAGCTTGCTATGAGTCGACATAATGAGGAAGACAATAAGAAGAAGAAAATAATAACGCTGAAATCCATGGCTGCTGAAGAAGAAGATGATCTATCCACCAGTAAAGAAAACGATGAAGATATGGCTCTGATGATCAAAAAATTTAAGAAATTTATGGGAAGAAAAAGACTAGGATTCAAGAAGAGGAGTTTCATTAGAGGAGAAGCCAGTAGGAAGAAAGAAAGAAAAAAAGAGAAAGATCAGCCCACTTGCCACGAATGCAAAAAGTCAGGACATTTTAGGACTAAATGTCATCAGTTGAAGAAAGGGCTAAAAAGAATAAAAAAGAAATCCACGATAGCAACTTGGAGCGACAGTGATGAGTCAAGCTCGGAGGAAGAAGACCAAAATGAAGCAAACTTATGTTTCATGGCACAAGATGATGAGGTATCCTCTACTCTTGATTTAGATTTTACCTTTGATAAACTTTAAGATGCTTTTTATGACTTAATGAAAGATTTCAAAAAGATTAGCATAAAAAATAAAAGTCTTAAGGAAATGACTCAAATACTTTTGAAGGAAAGGGAAGAGGTAATTAGTGGCAACAACAAATTAAAAGAAGAGAACAAAATTCTAAAGAATGAATTGGATAAATTAAGGCCTTTAGTTGATAAATTCACTTATAGTTCAGAAAAACTTCAAATGATCTTAAATAATTAAAAAGGAGTCTATGATAAAGCAGGACTAGGATATAAATCTAAGATAAAACTAACTTTTTAAAGAATTTTTTCATTGCACAAACTTCAATTGGTACCTCTCACATCACCTGTTTTAGATGTAAAAAGGTAGGACACAAAGCATTTGAATGTAATACTTCTAAGTTCAATGAAAAAATTGTTAAAAAGATTTGGGTTCCAAAAGAAACCATGTCTACTAATCCTAAAGGACCCAAGAAGACTTGGATACCTAAAACCATCACTTGATTGTTTGTGCAGGAATGCTTTGCAGTCCAAGAATCAAAAAGGGAGTGGTACTTAGATAGCAGCTGCTCAAGGCATATGTCGGATGATAAGCAACAATTCATCACCCTTGAAAGAAAAGATGGGGGAGTAGTCATCTTTGGCGATAATGGTAAAAATAAAATTATTGGCTATGGTAAAATTCAGATTACTCCTACCACTTTTATAGATAATGTATTGTTAGTTGATAACTTAAAACATAATTTGCTTAGTATTAGTCAACTTTGTGATAAAGGTTTTAAAGTTTCTTTTGAATCTTCTTTGTGCAAAGTATCTAGTTCCTTGGATGATAGTTTAAAATTCATTGAATTTAGGCATGGCAACATCTACATGATAAACCTTGATGAAATTACCATGAAGAGTGGCTAATGCCTAGTTGCAATGAATGCTAATAGAAAGAAAACTAGTTGGCTTTGGCATCGTAGGTTAGATCATGCTAGCATGCATACTCTTTATAAATTATATAATAAGGACTTAGTTAAGGGGCTACCAAAACTAGATTTCAAAGTTGATCATGTTTATGATGCTTGCCAATTTAGAAAATAAACTAGAAAGAGTTTCAATTCCAAAAATGTAATTTCAACTTCTAGGCCCCTTGAATTAAATCATATGGACTTGTTTGGACCTACTAGGACCACAAGCCTAGGAAGAAAGAAATATGGTCTAGTAATTATTGATGATTATTTTTATTTTACTTGAATTTTATTTTTAGCTCACAAAGATGAAGCATTTTTAATGTTTTTAAAATTTTATAAGAAAATTACAAATGAAAAGAACTCTACTATGGTATGTATCCATAGTGATCATGGTACAGAATTTGAAAATAAATATTTTGAAGAATTTTGCAATGAACATGGCATTGAACATTATTTTTTTGCACCTAGAACTTCTCAACAAAATGGAGTTATTGAAAGAAAGAATAGAACCTTAGTTGATATGGCTCGTACCATGTTGTGTGAAGGAAATCTACCCAAATATTTTTGGGTTGAAGCCATTAACACAGCACGTTACATCCTAAATAGAGTTTCTATTCATCCAATTTTAAAGAAAACCCTTTATGAGCTTTGAAAAGAAAAAAAGATCTAACTTTAATTATTTTCATGTTTTTGGTTGCAAATACTTTATTCATAAAAATGGTAAAGATAATCTAAGTAAATTCGATGCTAAGGTAGATGAGGGTATATTCCTCAAATATTCTACATCTAGCAAAGCATATAGAGTTTTTAACAAATACTCTTTGGTTGTTGAAGAATTTATTCATATCATTTTTGATAAAGCTAACAACCAATCTTCGAGAAAGGAAGATGTTTTTGATGATGATACAGGAATTCTCGAAGATGGAATGAAGGATCTAAACTTGAAGGACAATAACGTTCAAGATAAAGATAAATTTACAATAATCTTGGAACAAACCCATGATGGTGAGAATGAAGCAACCGATGATCATAAGGATCTACCCAAGGAGTGGAGGTATGCACATAATCATCCAAAAGAATTGATATTAGGTGATCCTTCACAAGGGGTAAGAACTATATCTTCTTTTAAGGATACATTTGATTATCTTGTATTTGTTTCTCAAATAGAACCTAAAAACATAGAAGAAGCTGAACAAGACCCTAATTGGATGCTAGCCATGCAAGATGAACTAAACTAATTTGAAAGAAATAATGTATGGAGTCTTGTAAATAGACCCATTGACCATCCAATAATTAGCACAAAATGGGTATTTAGGAATAAATTGGATGAACATGGTAATGTTATAAGAAATAAAGCTAGACTAGTTGCTAAAGGATATAATCAAGAAGAAAGAATTGACTTTGATGAAATATATACACCTGTAGCAAGATTAAAGGTAATTAGATTGTTACTTGCTTTTGCTTGTTATATGAATTTTAAACTATTTCAAATGGATGTGAAAAGTATCTTTTTGAATGGTTATATTGCTGAATAAGTTTTTGTAGAACAACCTCCTAATTTTGAAAATCACTCACTTTTTAACCATGTGTATAAATTAAACAAAACTCTTTATGGACTTAAGCAAGCACCTAGAGCATGGTATGAAAGATTAAGCAAATTGTTACTATATAATAATTTTATTAGAGGAAGTGTTAACACCACTCTATTTTTTTAAAAAAAATAATGACCAAAAATAATGACCTTCTTATGGTTCAAATATATATGGATGACATTATATTCGGAGCTACTAATGAAATTCTTTGTCAAGAGTTTGCTAAGTTGATGCAGGACGAATTCAAAATGAGTATGATAGGGGAGCTGAACTTCTTCCTTAAACTACAAATCAAATAATCAAAGGAAGGCATCTTCATCAGCTAGACAAAGCACATCAAGGAGATGCTAAAAAAGTTTGGCATGAAAAATGAAAAAGAAATTGGCACTCCCATGAGCCCCTCATGCAAACTTGACAAAGACGAGAATGGTAAGAATGTGAATGAAAAGCTCTATAGAGGTATGATAGGATCCCTACTTTATTTAACTGCAAGTAGACGTGATATACTGATTAGTGTATGCATGTATGCAAGATTTTAATCTAACCCTAAAGAATCATACTTACTAGCTGTTAAGAGAATTTTTAGATATTTAATTTACACACATAACTTAGAACTTTGGTACTCAAAACAATCCTCCATTGAATTGATTGGATACACCGACGTAGACTATGGAGGATGTAGAATTGATAGAAAGAGTACCAGTGGTACTTGCCAATTTCTAGGATTGAACTTTATCTTTTGGTATAGCAAAAAGCAAAACTCTATAGCACTATCAACGGCTGAGGTCGAATATATTGCTACGGAAAGTTGCTGTGCTCAAATATTTTGGATCAAGTAGCAACTTGAAGACTTTGGAATTAAGCAAAATAAAATTCTTATTAGATGTGATAACACTAGTACCATAAATCTGACAAAAAATTTCATTCAACTTTCAAGAACTAAACATATTGAAATTAGACATCACTTCATTAGAGATCATGTACAAAATAATAACATTATGCTTGAATATGTCATAATTGAAAATCAACTAGCTAACATTTTTACAAAACCTCTAAATCAAAATAGATTCTCAAAAATCCAGAGTGAACTTAGTATTTATGATCCTCTTTAATAATGCTTAATCTTAAATTTATTGGATCATTTTTGACCTCCTTCCATCATTCCTAACACCCCTTTTTCCATCCTAAAAATTCAAGAAAAATCGGCTTGAAATTCCTCCTATATTTTGATTTTTTCTCCCTATGCTCGAGAAGTCTCGGGTTTTTCACGAGACCTCTTGACTGGATTTTGAGGCCTCTCATGCTAAATGCAAGAGCTCTCGAAGTTTTCAAGATGTCTCGTAGTTAATACGTGACCTCTCAATTCATGTGGGCCTTCCTTTTAAAATCGGTCTACAAGAGGTCTCTTGTTCCATTCTTTCATTCCACTCATCCGAGACCTCTCCTCCATTCTCTCCAAAACTCTCCTTCTTTTCTCAAAAACCCTTCAAATCATCCTCTCTTGTCCATTCCCTCCAAACCTTGGCCCCCAATGGCTCCGAAGAAGAGATTGTTCGTTGCTTAAAGACCCTCCATCATGCCATTGACTGAAGCTAGGGCTAAACAACAGTGCGACATGGCTCAATCATCTCCATCTGCTTCGTCATCTGGTGCCCGGCTTTTCGTTGCTATAAGGATAGTTCCAATGGGCCACTGTGTGGACATTGCTTACCTTGATCGGGAATACTTTCATATTAGATCCTGGATCCGACAACAAGGTTGGAAAAAAACTCTGTACCCTAGAGGTAAACGTTTATCCGGACTTAATAAGGGAATTTTTTGACCACATTAGTTTTGAGCATGGGTCGAAGGTGGAATCTATTGTGAAAGGAGTGCATATTTCTTTAGATGAGAGAAAAATAAGATAGCTCCTTGAAGTGCCTAGGGCTGGGATTAGTAACCTAAACTTATTTGATAAAACTAAAGCCCTTAAGTATGTCTTAAAAAGAAAAGAGGTTGATGAAAATCTTCAACTTGTATCACATTTTCTTTCGGTCGAAATGAGATTACTGCTATCCTTTGTCAATCATATTATTTTTTCTAAAGTTGGAAGATACAACTGGGTTGGAAAAAGAAAACTTGTAGTCATGTTCTTTATGGTGACTGAAACTCCCATCAGCTTTCCCTCTCTCATGCTATAATAACTAAAGGATACAGCCAGCAAGAGCAAGGCATGTTTACCCTATGGAATGATCTTCACCTTAATCTTCAAGGACTTTCAAGTTAATCTAGAAGGTGAAGATTTCAAAAAGCTGGCTCACACAGACCACATCAATGAGAAAATATTGAACTGGATGAAATTTGTAAAGAAGGATGATAAATGGATGAGGGCAGATGAACGTGCTGCAATCGAGCCTGAAGAACACAGATCTCCACCCCCTCCGCCATCACCATCTGCTGGACCCTCCTTCACTACACCAGGGTCTCCACACTCTCCTCAGGTGCCTCCTTGTCCTGCTCCAGCTCCTCCCCCAGCTTTTGCTCAAGATTTGTTAGTTGAAAGGATGGTAGAAGAAGTGGTTCAAAAAGTATCTGAAAGATTTATGGATATACTATCCAGTGTGAGGCATCAATTTTTAGTAAGCATTAAAGAGTAAAGAATATCCACTGAGGGTCAAACAAAAATGCTTAGTCAACAAATCAGTGGACTATCTCAAAGATTAAAAATTTTGGAGAAGGAGCGGCATAAAACATCAGCTCAAATTGAACTACTCCTATCCGACAACGCCAGGATTGCACATAGACTTGAAGAGAATATCACTGTTCAGTGCACCACAGCTGGAGTCCTCATTTCCACTCTATGGCAGATTTTGAGTCAGACTTCTTCTTCTGGACCATCATCTTCTTCTAGACCATCACCATCTCCTAGACCTGCTCCTCACTTGTCCTCAACTAGATCCAAATCTTCATCTAAATCCATCATTGAGTTCCTCTCTGATGAGGACTAGGTCTAGTTTCTCTTTTGTTTTAACTTTTGATTTAGGTATGTTGGTATGAGATTCATTTTTTGTAAACCAACATACACCTCTAACTATGTAGTATTAAATCCTGAAATGGAATCAATCCTTTTTATATTCTTGCCTTCTTTATTTTTTTTATGATCCTTTCATTATTGTGATTTTGATGATGACAAAAAGGAGAAGAAATATTAAGAAAAAATATGCAAATGTATAATCAATTCAAACTAAAATACAAAAAAGAGGTCATTTTAGAAAATGAATTGTTTGAATTGATCAAATGCAAATTTTATTCATTTCATATTATTCATTTCATAAGAGCATACATTAAGGGGGAGAATGATTATTCAAATTTTATTCATTTCATGAGAGCATACATTAAGGGGGAGCTTCAGCACAAAAACTTTGCATTTATTAGTTCATGACATTCATATTTCTTATAATCATTTAAGGGATTGCTTAATATTTTTTCACCATCAAAAAAGAGAAGATTATTAAATCTCTTAAGTGATTTTGATGATGACCAAATATTAAAGTAAATGATTACTAATATATTTTATTTTAAGTATTCCAATATTAGAAGAAAGAGAGCTCTTTGACTAAAATAAGAAAGACATTAAGTAAAAATCAATCAAAATTTAAATCTCCTTATATGGAGCGAAAATTCTCTCAAAATTATCTTGAAGCAGTCTTCAAGACGTCTCAAAATTTTTTCGAGAGCTCTCAAGTGGACTGGCATGCCCCAAGCGTTGTTCTGGCATGATTTCAAGAGGTCTCGAGAGAATCTCGAGAGCTCTCGATCTCAGACGACAGAAATCCAGTTTCTATGTTCTAAGAGTGAGAGGTCTTACAGGATTCTCGAGAGATCTCGCGGTCCCCATGAGATGTCTCGTTCAGAACCGAGAGGTCTTGGTCTCAGGCGAGCCATTTTTTTCCGAAAGATGATTTTTCATAAAACTAAAAGCGAGAGCTCTCCTATTCAAACCGAGAGGCCCCGTTACTTGATAAGACGTCTTGAGACAAACCGAGAGGTCTCGAGACTCGACGACAACTTTTGATCGAGCATTCTAGATTATATTTTTTTGACTCCAATGGCTAGTTGCTACTCTCCAACATTTAGATTTGGCTTTTTCTGAGCTCCAATCATCACTAGAAGAGAAGGAATGCTTCATGATAAAAAAAAAAGAAAATGAGAGAAAAGAAAAACATGCTCTGTTTTTAAACGAAAATCTCATGTTCAATCAATCTGTTCTCTCAAGCATTGAAGAACTCTCAAGTACATTAACTCCATGATTCAAAGAGGCTTTCAATGAACTACAAGGACAACTCTTCTACTCATTGGAAGGGGCCTTTTGAGTTGAAACATTTTCTTTCCCCTTTTTGTATATTTGATTTTAGCTGGGGCTAAAACTTGAATTTTGGATTTTTTTTTTCTTTTTGTTTATTCAATTAGTTTATCTAATTCTTATAAGGGTTGTGGTTGGTGAACCTAAGAACAAACCAACTGGATTATTGGATAGTGAGCCTGGAAAAACTATCCGACTATAATCTTGAGGAATTATAGTGAAATTCTTAAGAGTTTGCTTGAAGAATGGACGTAGGTGCTGGAAGTGCACCAAACCACTGTAAAATCCTCTTGCTTGTGTATGTGCTCTAGCTTATGTCTTCTATTTGCTCTCACATTTGATTCACTTAGGATTTAGTCTTTAATCACTGTACATATCTGTTTAAATTTTGAAAAACCCAATTCACCCTCCCTCTTGGGTTATTCATCTGGGCAACAAATATGCTATGAACTTGATTTATCGTCAACTTAGTAATATCTTTAATTTTATGATCATAAAGTTAATTATCTGATTTATATATATCTATATTTGTATTCATTTTTTTAATATTCAATTTATATTCATATCCATTTAAAATAAATATAAATATAAATTTTTACATCAGATCCATATTCATCAAATAAAATAAATATAAATATAGATATATCATTATTGGTTCTATATCCAATGGAATTTCAGTCTTAGAACTAGAAGACATCTTATTCTGAGTTGTTTTGCTTACGGGGGAAGATTCGAAAAGACAGAGATCGTAGTAATTATAGTGTCACGCAAACAACTATTAGTAGGGTCAACATTACAACCAAAACCTTTTTGTGCACCGCAAATATTCGACTTGTAATGCTGATGTTCTAAAAAACTAGAATGTGAAACCGACATGTGCCACCTGGATTAACTTAAATGTAATATTTATTTATTAATAATTAATTAGTTTTTTTAAAAAAAAAATTTATTTTTGATGTTATGGTGTTGGCTGTAGAATCCTTGGATGGGGAACAAACGGCACGTGTTCCTTGATAGGTTCATGCGAGCACGTAGACATGCCATCGGTATTGATAACCAGGAAGAAGATGGAGTGAAGGGTTTGGTAGCATCGGTTCTGGTGCTTTGATCTTCAATAACTGTGGCCACTATTATACCATTTACTCAAAAGGAAAAGTTTGATGTGGTCGAGGCTACAATTATATGCTGAGTAAAGCAAGATAACTAGTCCAAGAAAATTAAAGATAAATATAACAACAAATTAAAGGTAAAGATAGTGATAAGGGTAAGTATTTGCTTAGCCTAAGGGAGGTCCTCCTTCACAGTTACATCCTACCATTTATATATGAAATTCTGGTAACAGTTAACCAGTCTCTTAACTCATGCCCTTCCACTACTAATCCCCAAAGGCCAAGTTCCAACCAGGGAGGGTGAAGTAACGAAGGTGAGGCCAATTCCCAGGACTCATAAGTACTAAGATAAGGATATTTTTACAGACCTCTCTAGCAATTTTCTAGATCAAGTCCATTGAAAAAGCTCTAGATCCAAGGTCTAAAGTACACAAAGATAAATTCATTAAGTCCTTGTACTTTTACTATTAGATTTAACTTTGTAGCCTAATTATCACTTAATCAAATTTAACTCATTGAGTCAAGTCCCAAATCAATTATGATAAGCCTAATTATTAAAGAGTTCTATTCCTGATAAGACAGACTGAAATTCCTACTCTAATCAGAATTAAGTCTTCTGATGGAATAAGATAAGTACAGGTATAAGTAGAGATGACCTGATCCTTTTCCTCTAACTCTCAGGAGGATGTGACGATTTTCATCAACCGTCAGTATTAAGGCAGACGGTGAGAAGAGAGAAGACAAGCCACCTACAGAAGAAGATTAGACGCTCTGTAGTCTATGTGATCATCGTGTTGGTAAGACGATGGCGTAAGGTATGTTTTATTTTAATTTTGCATAAATATTGAAGCACGATCTAGGCATGAAAGATTAAAATTATCTAATATATGGTATCAGAGCCCAGGATCCATGCTTCATATTCATGTAAAAGTTTTTCGATAATTTTTTATTTATTTTCAAAAAATTAAGATCATGGTTCCATAATTTTTAGAATTAATTAAAATTTTAAAAATTAAATTAAAGATTTATTAATTTTTAGAAAATAAAAAAAAATAGAAAAATTTGGGCCCAGCCGCACCGTCCGACCTGCGCTGTCCGCGAATGGGGTAGCAACCATGGCTGCTGCATGCCGAAGACAGGCCGGAGCTGCGGCCACCGCTGCCTCGCGGTGGTGGTGATGGCTATCTATGCCGCCCACCGCTTCTGTGGCCATGAGAACCACGGCTTTTGCCACGGTGCAAGGGTTGCAACAGCAAGCAGAACGAAAGGGGCGGTGGCGGGCTGCAATGGTGGGGGGCGGCGCTCGGTCCATCGCCCTCCCTTGTGGTCCTCAGGCAGTTGGAGAAGCAAGGGACGGCCGTTCGGTGCTACCGCGATGGTGGTGGTGGAAAAAGGTCGGTGGGGGCCGGCGGCGGCCGGCGGCGGCCCCGAATCTAGTGGCAGCAATGGGCGGTGGCCAAGGCAGACTTGGGGCTATCGATCGACTGCCTTTGCGGCAGTCGTGGAGGTTTTGAAAGGTTTTTGATCAGAGAAAACTCAGGGAAGGAGAGTCCTTAATGGATCTAGGTTTTGGATTCAAACCCGAACCCAAAATCTGCATATAACCCATTTAATAAAAAAGAAACTTTTGCAGATAAGCCCTTGAAAAATTTAAATTTTGAAAAGAACTTTTAGGATAGTTTTGCAATTTAGTCCTGTAGGGCAATTTTATAATTTAGTCTTTGATAAAGTAATAAATTATATTAAAGTCCCTACATGTTTTCTAAATAGTTTTTTAAAGCTGCTATTTTCTAAAGGCCTTATATTTCTGTTATTTATGGTTAAGTCCTTTAATTTTAAGATTTTTGATAAAATCGCTATAACTAAATTATTTTTTATCCGATCTGAGCGATTTTTGAACCGTTGGACTTATGATGATTTGAAAAATAATATGATTAAATTTTTTATATAAAATAAAATATTTAAATAATTAAATTACTTAATTAATAATTTTACTCTCTATTATACTATTCAAATATATTTTTGCATAGCCCCATAGGGCCTAGAGCACTTTGTGGATCTTGGATAGTAAAGTCATTAAGGGCTAATAGTTTTCTCTCATTATAGTTCAAAAATTATATAAAAATATATCTATTATAGTAAATCTAAAGTTGACAGTAATTTGATATAAAATTAATAGTAAAAGGTTGACTAACTTGAATTGCATAAAGACAGGGAGCTCTACACCTAAAGATGAGAATAATCTTGAATTTTTATAATCACAGTTAGTTAAATCACTGAAAGTACAACTAATATGATAGATCATAGTTTAAACATATATTATATATGTATGCTATAATTATTGTTCTCGCTTACATATTTCATATTATTGTTAGTTATGATTTATGTGATACATGTTTTGGCATTATTTATTATGTTTAAATTTATGATTAAATTAGTTGCGACACTTATTATATGCTATGATTCTTATCCAAAGATATTTTATAGTTGTATAATAAATATTATTAGTATAATTATATTATAAAATTTATATCATAATGGTAATTGTAAGCATGTTTTGTTATTTACAGCATGGCCCCTGCTTCACTCTCGTCACATCTATCTAATATTTCCATATTGAATGGATCAAATTATTCTAATTAGCACGAGGAGCTTCTCATTATCTTAGGATGCCTAGATTTAGATTTGGTCCTTCGTAAGTCTTAGCTAGATCCACTTACCTCCATTAGTTCTCCTAATCATAAGAAATTATCTAAAAAATAGGAGCATTCTAATTGGTTCTCTCATGATTATTAAAAGTTGTATAGCAAGAGATATTAGAAGATCTATTCCTGATAATAAATTTGCCTCTAAGTATCTTTCCTCTATAGAATAATAGTTTACCAGATCAAGTAAAGCCTTAGTTAGTATCCTAATAAATAAATTAACCTCTATGAAATATGATGATTTTTTAGAGTGTGAAAGCACATCATGAAAATGCATGATATAGCTGAAAAATTAAATGATTTGGATATGACAGTATCTAAAAATTTTCTTATCCAGTTTGTTCTCAATTCTCTTCCATCCTAGTTTACCCAATTTAAGATTTATTACAACACACATAAGGAGTCATGGATAATGAATGAACTTATTTTTCAGTGTATACAAGAAAAAGAGAGATTAAAATAGGAAGAGATCCAGTTGTTCACATAGTTTTATAGGAGTGTCCTAAGAAAAAGAAGATGAAAAAAAATAAAGAACCCAACAATCCACTAATAAAATATTCTTATAAATTGAAATATTTTTTTTGAAAAAAGGAAGGACATGTCAAGAAGGATTATGAGAAAAGAAAAAAATGGTTCGAAAGGAAGAGTATTCCCTTATCACTTGTTTGTTTCGAAATCAATTTCATTGATATTTCTTTCAATACTTGGTGGATTAATTTAGGTGCTGCAATTCATGTTTCTAATTCAATGCAGAGATTTTTTTTCAAGCCAAAAATCAAATGATAGAGAGCGGTGGATCTTTATGGAGAACCAGATGAAGTCTAAGATCATTACGGTCGAAACCTATTGACTTATTACAGACACTAGATTCCAATTAGATCTACATAATATCTTATATGTTTGTTCCATATTTAGGAATTTAATTTCTTTATCAAAACTTGATTTAGAAGATTTTTTATTTATTTTTATAAATTTAAGTTTTAAATTAATGAAAAATTTCATTTTTTTTGTTTTGGAACATTGTGTAATGGATTATATAAATTAAATTTGAATTCTTCTTTTGAATAATCTTACCTTGTTTTAAATATTAATGTCAGAATAAAATATGGTATTGTAAATAAGAGTTCTTCGATGTTATGGCATAGGCGATTAGGTCACATATCAAAAGAAAGAATTACTAGATTGATTAAAAAAGATATTTTACCAAATCTAGATTTTAGTAATTTTGGTATGTGCATCAATTGCATTAAAAGAAAATAAATTAGAAGTCATAAAAAGAATACCACTAGAAGTCAAGGACCTAGAATTAATATATATCAATATTTATGGCTATTTTACACCTTGTTTTGGAGGACAAAAATATTTTATTATCTTTATTGATGATTTCTCATGTTATGGTTATGTTTTTCTGTTATATAAAAGGTCTGAAGCTTTAAAAGTTTTTAAGATATATAAAGATGAAGTTGAAAATCAGTTGGATAAGAAAATTAAGATTATGAGATCTGATAGGGGTAGTGAATACTATAGCTAGATATGATGAATCTGACCATAATTCTGGATCTTTTGTTAAATTCCTTAAATAGCATGGTATTATAGCACAGTATACTATGCTAAAAAATTTTCAATAAAATGGTGTGACTGAAAGGCGTAATCGCATCTTGATGGACATGGTGAGGAGTATGGTTAGTAAATTCTCATTATCCTTGAATTTATGAGAAGAAGTCTTAAAAATTGCCATGTATATTCTAAACTGGGTATTTGATAAGGCTATTTCTAAAAGTCCTTTTAAGTTATGGATGGATAGAAAATCAAGTTTAGGACATTTACATATTTAAAATTATCCTGTAGAGGCTCGATTATATAATCCATAAGAAAAGAAATTAGATCCCAGAACAGTTAGCTGTTATTTTATAGGATATCTAGAAAGATCAAAGAATTTTAGATTTTATTGCCCATCACACCACTAAAATTATTGAAACTGGGACTGCTAGATTCATTGAGGATAATGAAAATAGTAGGAGTGGTATACCACATAATGCAGTGTTATAGAAAATAAGAGAATCTCTTCTTATTATAGTAATACCTAGAGATATTTCACTTGAGTCTGCTTGACTTGAAATTATGGAATATCAACAAGTGATTGATACATCACTTTTTTAATAGACTATCAATGAATCTGATCCAATTGAAAATAATCATAATAATAAACCTGAAATATTACGTAGATCTAATAGAATTAGAAGATCAACTATTTTATATGATTATATTGTATATTTATAAGAATGTGATTATGATATTGGAATGAAGCATGATTCAGTTTCATTTAAGAATGCCATAAAAAGTGATAATTTTGAACTTTGGTTAGATGTCATAAAAGATGAGATGGAATTCATGAATAAAAATCAAGTCTAGAAACTTATCGAATTACCTGAAGGATTTAAGCCTGTAGATTGTAAATAGATTTTTAAGACCAAACAAGATTTTAAAGATAATATCGAAAGATATAAAGCTAGATTTATAGTAAAAAAATTCACTCAAAAGAAAGACATTGATTATTATAAAATATTTTTTTATTTCTAAAAAAAATTTATTTAGAATTATTATGATATTAGTAGCTTATTTTAATTTAGAGCTACATCAAATGAATGTCAAGATCACATTCTTGAATGAAGATTTAAAGGAAGAGGTATATATGGAACAACCTGAAGTATTTTTAGTGCAAGAAAATAAAAGGTTGGTTTGTAAATTAAAGAAATCTATATATGGTCTTAAATAAGCTTTCAGACAATGGTATTTAAAGTTTAATCATATTATTATTTTTTTTAGATTTAAAAAAAATATTGCTAATCAATGTATATATTTGAAGGTTAATGGAAATAAGTTTATATTTTTAATACTATATATAGATGATATCTTACTAGCCAGCAATAATTTTGGTCTCTTGCATGAAATTAAAAGTTTTTTCTGAACATTTTGACATAAAAGATATGAAAGATGCTTCTTATATTCTTGGTATAAAAATTCATCGTGATAGAAATAAGAGGTTACTTTATTTATCGTAGAGGAATTATATTACTAGGATCCTAGAAAGGTTTGGAATATCAAACTACTCATCAAGTGAAGTGCTAATCATTAAAGATAATAAATTCTGTAAATTTCAGTATCCCAAAAATGAGATTGAAAGAAATCAGATGAAAGATATATCCTATACATCTGCAATGGATAGTCTGATGTATGCTCGAGTATGTACTTGTCCTGATATCAGTTTTGCTTTGAGAATACTTGATAGATATCAGAGTGATTCAGGTATGGACCACTGAAAAGCTGCCAAAAAGGTGATGCGATATCTTCAGAGAACTAAAGACTACATGCTTACTTATAGAATGATTTATTAGTTAGAGATGATCGATTATTCAGATACAGATTATGCTGGTTGTCTTGATAGTAGAAAATCTACATCAGGTTACATCTTCCTATTAGCTGGTGGAGCAATCTCATGGAGGAGCATAAAATAGCATATTATTGCCTACTCTACTATGGAAGCTAAATATATAAGCTACTATGAGATTTCCTCACATACTCTATGATTGAAAAATTCATCTCAAGGCTTGAAATTATGAATTATATTTTCAAGTTGCTGAGAATTTATTGTGATAATTCTTTTGTAGTTTTTTTCTAACAGTAGCAAGATGACCAATACAAACAAGCACATTGATGTTAAGTATCTTATTGTAAATGAGAGGATTAGTAATCATCAAGTGTCTATTGATTTTATTGGTACTATTTGTATAATAACTGATCCTTTGATGAAAGGTTTAATGCCCAAAATTTTTTAAAGAGCATGTAGAAGTTATGGGCATTTATCATTGGGATATTAATTTGTAATAGATACTTATTTTAATATCTCTTAATGATTTGATGATTACTATTACTTCTATTTAATTATTATTTATATATATTATGGTTGATTTTTATCAAAATTAAAGTAAACAAAATTATCATTTATATGACATAACAGTTGGACCATTATCATAAGCATTATGATTTTTGATAGCCGATGTATTCCAACATATAAGACTGGGTTAAGTGAAAATTATTGATGGCATGATACAGGGAAGAGAGTATGTCAATTAAGATGCATAACCACCATGATTTATATCAATGGTTTTTACCTAATCAAAGTATAAAGGATCTTCAAGGAATAGATAATTAGATAAATTTTTATAAAATGAGTGCGCACTCATCGGATCAATTTCAAAATTTTGATTCAGGATTATTATTTTAAAAAATTATTTTTTTATTTTTAAAATATTTTAATAAAATCAAAGAGTTAATTTTAAGTAATAATATAGGTTAGGTGAGAAAATATTAGATTTAACTCCATAATGTGGCCTAATTATCACTTAGTCAGGTTTAACTCATTGGGTCAAGTCCTGAATTAATTATGACGAGCTGAATTATTAAAGAGTTTTATTTCTGATAAAACTTAGACTGAAATTTTTAGTCTAATCAGGATTAAGTCTTCTGATGGGATAAGATAAATACAAATATAAATAAAGGTGGCCTGATCTCTTTTCTCCAACTCTCAAGAGGGCATGACGATTTTCATCAATCATCCACATGAAGGTGGAGGGTGAGGAGAGAGAAGATCAGCCACCTATAGAAGAAGAATCAGATGCTCTGTAGGCTATGTGATCATCATGTTGGTGAGATGATGGCAGAAGATATGTTTTATTTTGATTTTACATGAATATTAAAGCACGATCTAGGCATGAAAGATTAAAATTATTGAACACTTACTCCATCAGAAAGCTCCTATTTCCACTCTTTTTTCATACTTCTTTGTCCTAAGCCTTTCTCGATCTCTTTCTTGGGAGGAGAATTGATTAGGTCATACCTTCATGCAATCATGCTTGTGATAGAAGGAAGTACCTCAAGGATGATCAAACCATAGACCAATACAAGGGGACCAATTTTATTGTTAGGGTAGTGTTCTCACATGCTTCGATCCACACGTGCCCTAGTTCCTTTTAATTTTGAGAATTTACATTAGTTTTATTGAAATTACACTACATGAAAATAACTTATTAGTGACAGCTTAATACCATCGCTAATAAGCAAATATCCATCGCTAATACTATTAGCAAAGGACTTCCATCGTTAAAAGTTCATCAAAAATAATGTCATCACTAATTACCATTATTAGTGATGGTAAGAACCCCATCGCTAATATGGATAATTAGCGATGGTATTAGCGATAATAAAGCCATCACTAATACTTTTTTATTTTAATTTTTCTTATCATTAAAATTATTAGCAACAACAAAGCCAATGCTAATGCTATTGGTAATAGCTTTTACCAATGCATAATGGTGTTGCTAATGCTATCTTTAATAGTATTTTATTTTTTTTAAAAAAATCATAATTAAATTTTTTAAAACTTATTTTAATCATAGTTACAAGTAATTATATTTTCTAAAATTTATTATAAATAAAATAATAATTATTTACTATAATTATAAATATAAAATTAATTATATTATATTAAAATATAAATTTTAAAATTTTATAAATTTATATTACTTTACAAGTATCAAAATTACATACATATAAAAAAAAATCATGTGAGATCCTCCTCTATAAAAGAAAAAATCATGTGATATCTTCCTCATCCTCCTCCTACTCCTATACGTCCTTTCTAGCAGCTGGTGGATAAAAGTCAAATGTCCCAGTATCCTATAATCAAGAAAAATAAAATATTAATAATAAGTTTTGATAAAAAATATATATATTGATATGGAGGTATATATTTTAATATATTATTTTAATTCTCGAACAGATTATTCCTACATATTTGATTCGATGATACGGAGCTATAGACACCTTCTATCCATTGATTGAATAGTTAGATTAAATTTTTAGCTACTAGATTTTTTTTTGGACTAAAGCCTAAATATGTAAAGCTTTTAAATATAAAAGTTTAAAATAAATAAAAAAAATATTATTAGACTTACATGTTGTGATAGCTATGACAACGAGCCTAGCTGATCATGCAGATGTAGATCTCAGAGAATTTCAATGACTGTATTATGGACAGCATCTTAGAAGCTCCAAGGTTGTTAGCTCCAAAGTCTCTACATGACCACCTCCAAATATGCATCACCCCAAGTCTGGGTCATCAAGGCCTGAGAGGAGAATGTCGAAGAGTATCAAGCTACTGGAGGATCGAAGATATGGTCGAATCCTATGACCTGACTCCTACTTATCCCTACGATGGCCCTAAGCCATCTCTCAAGGTCAAAGAGGGGCTAAGAGGATGGGTCCTCATGGTACCCCGATATGAGATACTCCATGTAATCCATCTATATAATTTTGAAATTCATTAGTTGATATATATCAGTATATATAAAAACTTAATAAATAATATTTTAAGTTATTATCGTGATCTATCAAGATCTAAGATCTAAGTAATTACCAGTCATCCTAGACTGGTGTGTGGCCTCCCATATCTATAGCTGCCCGAGTGTACGACCCAGCTACCATGTTTATAATAAATAAATTATAAAATTAAATAAATTAAAATAAATATATGATTAATGTAATATAAAATTAATTTAAGTGTAGAATTTTTATCAATCTATCGGCCACAACATGTGCACCAATGAAACTGCTTGTGTGCTTGATTGGATGCTGGTGGTGGTTTGATTCTACCATGTCTGTTGCCCACTAAAGTACTCCTCAATGCTCTATCAGTTACAGAGGGCCTCCCATATGTCCGCTCGCATCCAGTGATCTATGTAAAACTTCCAATCCGATGGTGACTCAGAATTGGAGTGCTTAATGGTGGATTGCCTAAGGTTGTATAGCCTATCCTAGAGCTTACGTGTGGCCATCTCCTCGAAGGTCTGATAGCCAGCCTCCTCATCCTAAGGGGTCTCAAATTAGTAGTACTTCACTAAGTACAAGCAAGCATGTATTAATAAATAGAATACAAACCAACCATGAATTTAAAAATTAAACACCTTTAACTTACCAGGAACATCTTCTAAGCTGCATTACGAGTGGTGTGGATACCAGGAGCCTTAATTTTATCGAGTCCTATAATTTTTATTTTCGAGTCTTGTAATAAATTGAGTCCTTAAATTGGGTTTGATCTCCTAGTTAGGGTCAACTATTTGGGTTTGATTTATAATTAAGTTTAATAAGTTAGGTATATGGATGAGTTTTATGAAGGCATGCCATCTTGAAGTCACACATGCCTAGATGACTTCTTCACGTGCGCAAGTCCGAGATCTTCTCAGCAAGCATTTGAAAATCAAATGCCATCCATACCCAGATATTCTTCATGCATGGAATTGGAAATCTTCACAAAATAGAACACCATCTAGATTGGTGCGTCCCACCTCCACGCACCTTCTTTCTATTTAGTTTGTTAGTGTTTGCTTTTAAAAGGAGAAACCAAGGGTCTTGTAATCATCGGATGTTTTGAGACTAAAAATTATGTTTCTTTCTCCCTACGTGCTCTCTTCTTCCTCCCTCTCCACTGACTAATCTCTCTCCTTCTTTCCCTCTCTTCCTTCTCTTGATCTCTTCCTTCTTTCTCTCTTCTAAAATCCCTCTCAAGTTTGAAGGTTGAAGAATGAAGAACCCTCAACAATCTCTTCATCTGTAAGATCTAATTTCAACACCATAATTATCTAAATTTTCAAATCTCCACCATCTTTCATGATTGTTGAAGTGTTTCTGTTGATGCAGGCAATTCTTCATATGCTCAGATCGAATCCTCATGATCATGGATGATGGAAGAACTTGCAAACAACCATAGCCTGAATCGATGTTCTGATTTCTCCATCATCCAGAAAACTTCATTGATGTGTTTGTCAGATCCCTTGTTTCTGAAAAAAATCTGAGCAGATCATTATTATTAATAGTTAATCCTATGCTTCTTTATTAATTAGATCTAAATTCTTTTAATTTTGATTTGATTCTCTAATCATATATGATTTCTTAATCATCTATGGTCCGAATCTAGATCTAGGGGCTGTTCAACATGCATGCATCTCAATGGTCTATTTTTCTTGATTTTAGCATAATCATCTCCTTAGTTTTGGGCTTGCTGGCTATATATTAATTATTAATAAATTTGAATGCTTGACTCATCTAGATCTAAATTGTTCCACATCAGTTTGGTATCAAAGCATGGTTAGATTAGAGCTAAAGTTTTGCATTTAGGTAGTTTTCTATATCAAAACCTGCATACTGGTACCCTATGCAATCCTCAAAGGAACTATGATTCCCATTTTTAGAGATGTCAGAAAATTTTTAAATTTTCTATGTAGGTTCTAGACTTGATTGTTAAGTAGAATTTTAAATTTTATAGAAATATGAAACTATTTGATCCTCAAAGATACTTCTGAAAATTCTTACATGTCCTAATTTCTACATCTAAAAACTATTCAGAAATCTGTTTATGCACCTATAAATGAAATAAGCTTTTCCATCTAAAGGAAAATCAGAAATTCATAAAATTTGATAATTTGAAAACTATATTTGATAATGAATATTTTTATGAGTAGAAATCTAGAAAATAGATATGGAATTGATGCTAGATTTGTTTGTTAGTTGAAGGTTAGCAAACTGAATTCTGTGACCTATCCTATTCTATGCAATCTAAGGAAAAATAGAGTTTCACACCTATTAAAACATCCAAAAACTCTAAGATTTAGTTTTCTAGAATCCTAACTCGATAAGAAATTTAGTCATGCTTTGAAAACTATAAAACTATCCTCTGAGAACCCTATTGCAGAACTTCAACCAGACGATTTTGTGGTCCAAAATAGAATTTCTGGAATCTAAAATTTTCTGCACTTAGAAATAATTTTAGGTTTGTTTGAACTTCATATTTTCAATAATTTAGTTTCAATTTTTTATAACTTAGTTGGTATTATTTATTTCATTTATAATTCATAATTTTAGTAACTTGGTTTCAATTTCTAGTTTAGCAACTTAATTGGTACTATTTTATTTCATTTTGAATTAATGTTTGCATCTTATTTGCATCCATAAATTATTCTAAGGGCACTCCCATCATAAGATAAAGGAAGGATTTTATCATCTTTCCTTGGCCCAAAAACCACCAACCTTATGTGCATTGACCCAAGCCTAAACTAAAAATCAATTAGACATTAAAAGATTAGGGTCAATACTAGTCAAGTTCAGTTGCTACGATGAGTCTTAGTACAAGTTTGGTCTGTAGTTAATTTGGTAAGCGGTGTCTTTGGCTAAAGGTACACAACAAATGCCTAAGTGAATTATGGTTACTTAATTAGAACCTCGCGAGAGCAAGGGAAGCCTCCCATAATTCCACCTTTTACCTGGCCAGCCCAAGGATTTGAATGTTGGTCTATTTGTGCCTTGATTGATTCATAGTGATTTGGACTTATTGGTCTAGGAAATCCCTCGAGTCATTTATATTGCATGTCTACTAGGTCTGGAGCTAGATTTCACTTAGAAAATCCAGAGTCAAGTCAAGGAATGGATTTTGATTTTGCCGTAGCCTTTAAGGATATTGCTGAGAGGTTAAATGCTATAGGTGGTTCCATCTAGAATTTGAATGCAAGAGTAGGGACCCTAGAAGAAGAAAGGTTGAATGGCTTGAAAGAACATGTTAGGAATGTCCCTCTCTTAGATGACTATCCTAGAGAGCCACGTGACCATCCTATTTTTTATAGAGATTGCAATCAAGTGGTCCAATCACATCATGATCATAATGACTAGGATGAGAGAATACTTCGAGTATCAAGGTCGAAGCCCCAAGCTTTATGGGCCGTCTGGGCCCCAACGAGTACCTTGACTGGAAGGCAGATATGAATCATTATTTTGAATGGTACGATATGTCTGAGAAGAAAAAAATCAGGTTCACTAAAATGAGACTTCTTGGTCAAGCTAAATTGTATTGGCATAATGTGGAGCAATTAGCCATGCATAGGAGGTAGGAGCCCATAAGTACTTGAAATGAGATAAAAGATAAACTTTGTGAAAAATGTCTCCCTACCTTCAATCAGCAGTGTATCTTAGATAAATGGCAAAGGTTGACCTAGGGTAGCAAGACTGTTACTAAGTACATCACCAAATTTGATGAATACCTTATGCGATATGGTGTTAGTGAAGACCCGTCTGTCACTTTATCATATTTTAGAGCTAGTTTAAGGGATGACATATAAAGAAAATTGAAGAAAAAACTAGCTAGTGCCGCAGATTGGTCTGATCGAATCAGATCTTGCAGCAAAAAAAAAAATTAACCTGATACGATCAGATCTGAGTATTCTCAGATTTGATTAGATTAATCTAAAATTAAATCATAAAAATTAAGAATAGTGATATCGAATATCACTTGATTTGGGTGAACAATTCACCCACAGCGATGATCTACTATTGTCTGTGTTAGATGTGTACCTTAGAAGCTAGATTGGCTAAACACTTGCAATACACTTCTAAGAGTAATTTTATAATTTTAACTATAAATTAATAAAAAAATTATTTTTTATTATAGTGTGTATTTAAAGTGTCGATAATACATCCTTTGAGTAAATGGTAATGATAATTCATATTTTTAAGAATTAAAAATTTAAAACATGAATTTTCATAATTAACTCATAAACTACTTTCGACCGTAGGATCATCATGCGGATAGTGATCGATCCGAAAGATTGGTGTACGATTAATTTTTTAGGATAGATGTATCTTAAATCTATGGTATGGAGATACTAGAATGAGAGTATAGATACTCATTAGAAAATGACGACACTGAGCATGACCACCTCGAGCAGTCATAAGAAAGTCTACCTTCTCATCGATGATTGGTTCGATGCTGCAGTGGTGTGTCTGGTTTTTTGACTTAAAGTACATCGGTAGTTTACTTTGAGGATGTTATAGTTTGACTACACCATAATTTGATCTCCTAGCCATTCAAAATTCTGAGGTATATGTTGGCTATAGCATGTTCATTGTAGGAATTGGATTGCACCAATAAGGGATCTATTTACCTCGGTAGATAAGGAGTAGCCCTATGATAATCATGAGATTGAGTCCTTAAGCCCATGGCCATGGTAGAGTGAAGATGATAGAAAGAGTTTCTTAAGGATTTCGTATTGAACTCAAATCAAATGATTAATTCATATGATGGATGTTGGGTTTGATGAGTTCACCTTAATCCTAATCCTGTCGGAGCTCAAGATAGAAGAACTCAATCACATAGATAGCTGCACCAAGAGGTTTAGTTTCAATTCTGATGGGTTGCCACCATATACTGCTAGATGTTATTGATGGATTTTGGGAGTAATTAGAATGATCTTGATGATCAATCATTCTAATTGTATGAATCAAAAAAGTTTTGATTCATCGAAAGGTATTTCGATGATATCGATAATAAAAATCATGACATATCTCATTACCATATGAAACTGAATCTAATTAGGTCATACAAATAAGAGTTTAGATCTGGATGTCATCAATTGAGCTAATATAGTTTAATTGATTTGGATTAGATCCAATCAAGTTCAAGAAAATCATGCTAGCACACGATTGAGCCTGGCTTTCTCCTTCTATAATCTTTCTAATTCATCGCAATTGAGACAAATTTGATTTGACTCATTTCTATATCTTGAATAAATTTATTTTTATTTGACTGGAATAAGTTTAGGTCAGATAAATTATAGAAATTAAATCTATTTCTAGTGCAATTGGACTAGGGTCAAAAGTTGACCCAATTAAGAGAATTGAGGGTCACCTGATCTAATGTTTCTAGAAAATTCTTTAGAAATCTTTTTTATCTAATTTTTGGATATGATAGGGCTTGAGTCGTGCTATGAGTATGCCAAATTTTGTGATTTAGTATGGTGGTTTGACTTGATTTTGATAGAGTTTGATTTGGATCAAACTCTCGAGGGAAGAGTCCTAGACGTAATGGACTCTTCCTTATCTACTCATATTGCCCACTTTTTGATTGATTTTTGGTGAAAAAAACTAGATGAGATCTAGGGTTTCATGTGGAGAATAAGTTCCAGAGTCCCAATGATCAAATAAGTATATTATTTGGTCAAAGTGGGATACTATATGGCATTAGGTTTTTAAACCTTTCTCATGCAAAAGAGAGATATTGCATGATTTTATTTTCCACGTAGAGGTGCTATCACCCATACCATATCCCACACCCCCTTTATCCTCTCTCTCCCTCTCTTCTACATGTCTAAAAAGTTAGACACAAATCTAAGAAGGTCTAAGGTTTTTGGCACAAGATTCAGGATCTACGCGATAGTGTTCGTGTGATAGACGGGCTGCCTTCAAAAATAGTTTTGAAGGATCTACATATTAGATTTAGATCTAATCTTTGGAGAAGAGATTCACAAGGAGAAGACATTCAGATCCTATCCAAGTGGATACTAGTAGAGGCCAGGCATGTGCATGGCTTCTTTCAGAACCTTAGGAACCAATAGGATCATCGCAGGGTAATCAGATTATCCAATAAGATACTTAAAACTAAATCTGATTTAATTTAATTTTTAATATCAGATCATCATAATTAGACTTAAGAACTCTTAGATTTGATCAGATCATAGAGAATTTTGTAGAAAAATCTACCTCAGATCTAATTAGATCTAGATGATCCTATGGTGGAAAATTAGATTTTCTCTTCAACTGGTATCAGAGCTACATTAGCAGTTCTTCGGATCTATTTTAAATCTAATTTAATTTTTATTTATAATTAAATATTAAATAATTTTATATATTACATTAGATATTATTATATCTAAAATTAAAAAATTAAAAATTATATAATTTAGATCTGTAATGTATGAGATGCATGACTAGACTAGAAATAGAATAGTTCTGTGTAGTTTAGTATGATCATATTATTAATTTGATTAAATATAATTTTAAACTTATTTTATTTTTATTTTTTTGATATTATAATTATTGTAACTAAATCTAAAAAATAAAAAATATAATTTTTAATTTTTAATTTATTCATATGAGATATGAAAGATGCTTGCTTAGACTAGTTATAGAATAGTTCTATAAAATATCTAGAATAGTTTTATTTTTGATGTGATCAAATTTAAAATTTTATTTTTTAGATTTAATATATAATATTTTAGATTTGAAAGCATGCATAGTTTATTGAGTTATGATACATGAGATGTATGCAAGATATGTATAGGTTAGATCTTTTGTATATGTGATATATGATTTAGATCTAACTAGTTTTATTTTAGAAAATATATTTCTGATTAAGGTGTTTCCCTTAGCCGTCCAGTCATAAGAGCAAAGTAGGATTTAAAGACCCTCTCCTCCCATTTGATGGGATGTTCTTATGATGTGTAAGGATGCTGCGCATTCGTTCTTAATCAGAAATCAAAACTTATTTTCTGTAAAATTCTAGATCCTGAAATCCTAAAATTTTCTTACATATTTTATTCATGAACCCAAAACTTAATCAAGAATTAAGATTATAAAGTTAATTAGATCTAAAAATTAAAAATTTTTGGATCTAAGAATCTTTATAAAATTGGGTTCGGACTTGGATAGCTCAATTAGGTCTAGCGATTGATCAAATCGAATCAAAAATTGGTTAAGTGGGATCAAAGAAAGCTTAGAATTGATTAGCCTAATAGGATTATGTTTGGATTAAGATTGAATCACATTAAGATGTGACTCGATCAAGTTAAGACCTAATTTGGGTCCACAGTTCGAGCCTGGATTGTAGGCTAATTCGATTGATTCTGATTAGATAATTTGGTATCTAAGAAAAGTCTAGCAGATATGATCGACTGATTTTTAATTAGAAGCTACTCGATCTGAATGTATTCTTATCGAGTTAATGGTATATCCCTTCCACCAGTCTCACTTATCTGGTCATTTGTGTCGATCTAGTTTTGATTTAAGATGGCTAACAATTCGAGCCAACCCATGCCACTAGGTTAGTCATAATTGTTATGACTAAGTCAAGTCAAGTTTAAAGATACCTAAATTAAATCTTTCTAAGAAAATATTAAGTCTAAGGTCTTCCACTATTGTAAATTTATGGGCTCTTTTCGAGATTGATTATTCTCAGCTGGATGCAGTGGTTCAGTTGCACCGAAAAGATGCAACCATGTCTATTAGGCATTGGATATTATGGGTTAGAGGATGGGTTGGGCTCAATATTTTTGATACGATGAGAGACCCAATCAAAAATTCAATTCATGCAAATGGTAGGTCTGACTTAACTAAGGAGTGGAGCAATATTCTGGGCATGGTGAGTTTCATGAATTAGAAATCAAGTTTCAGTGCACTATGATTAGAGAATCATTGGATAAGAGTTGTTTACTCATCGATTGACCTATCACCAATAACTGTTAGATGAGGTGGTGAGCCAGTTGGTGGGACCGCACCATCCACTAGAAATCTATAATCAATGAGATTTTCGCATCTCTACCAAGAAAGTATAGGGATCCGAGTAAATAGTGAAAGCCTAATTTATTTAAAAATAAAATTTTTAAATAAATTGATTAAGTCTAATTACAAAATATAACTAAAAATTTTGACTCTATAGAAAAATGTCTGCATCCAATCCACTAGCCCGTATCCTGGACATCCATAGACTGATCGGATCCAACTACAAGGATTGGCTTCGAAACTTCAAAATAATTTTGGGTTCCAAGAAGTTGACTCATGTATTGGAGCAGGATCCTTCGACTTTACCAGCACATTCGTCCGCTGATCAGAAAGTATTTCTAAAAAAATGAATGGATGAAGATAACAAAATCAGATATTATATGTTGGACTCGATGTCTGATGAGCTCCAGCACCAACATGAAGATATTAAGACTAGCCACCAAATATTGGCTCACCTATAAGAGTTGTTTGATGAACAGAGTCGTGCAGCTAAATATCAAATCACTAAATAACTTTTTAAGGCTCAAATGCATGATGGACAGATGGTCCAAGATCATTATCTAATGATGATTAAGGACTTAAAAGAGCTTGAGAAGCTCAGTGTTAAGTTAGATCAGGATCTGTAGATTAATATAATTTTGCAATCTTTGATTGATGCATATGAGCAGTTCATCATGAATTACCATATGCATAAATTATAAAATATCTTGGCTGAACTTATGAATATACTGGTTACTGCTGAGCTCTCTATGAAAGGTTCAAATGGCTTATTGCTTGCTGTGGAGCAGACTTCTTCTAAAAAAATTTTTTTTGGGAAGAAGAGGAAGACCGTGAAGAAGTAAAAGGTGGAAGGTGGGAAGAAGAAGAAAGTAGAGCCAAAGAAGAAGGCCGCTAACAAGAAAAAATATTTTCATTGCAATATAGATGGCCACTGAAAGTGAAACTGCCCTCTTTACCTAACCAACCTGAAGAATAAGGAGGTAGGTCCTTCTAGAGGAATGCTCATTATAGAATCTAACCTTATGATTTCTTCTACATCCAGTTGGATACTTGACTCTAGTTCTAGTGCTTACTTGTACACGTCTATGCAGGATCTTGAGGATAGCAGGAGGCTGAGGGATGGTGAGATGATTCTACTATTAGATATGTATGCCCTAGAAGTCAGATTGGCTGACACTTGTAATATACTTCTAAGGACAAAATTATAATTTTAACTATAAATAATAAAATAAATTATTTTCTATCATAGTGTGTATTTGAAAGTGTCTGTGATACATTTCTTGAGTTAATGATAATGATAGTTCATATTTTCAAGAGTTGAAAATTTAAGACATGAATTTTCATTATTAACTCATAAAATGCTTCCGACTGTAGGATCATCATGAGGATGGTGATTGATCTAGAAGATTGGTGTACGATCGCTTCTTTAGGATGGATGAGTCTTGAGTCTACGGTGTAGAGACACTGAAGCAAGAGTATAGGTACTCGTTAGAGAATGAGGGCACTGAGCGTGACCACCTCGAGCAGTCATCAGAAAGTCTACCTTCTCATCGATGACTGGCTCGAAGCTGCAGTGGTGTGCCTGGTTCTTTAATCTGAGGTGCATCAATAGTTCATCTTGAGGGTGTTACAGTTTGATTACACCATAACTCGATCTTCTAGCCATTCAGAATCCTGAGGTATATGATGGCTATAGCATGTTTATTGTAGGAATTAGATTGCACCAATAGAGGATCTATCTACCTCGATAGATGAGGAGCAGTCCTATGATGATCATGAGAATCAAGTTCATAAGTCCATGGCCATGGTAGAGTGAAATAATAGAAAGAGTTTCTATTAGGGTTTTCATATTAGACTTGAATCGAATGATTAATTCATATGATAGATATTAGCGTTTGACGAGATCACCTTAACCCTATTCCGATCGAAGCTCAAGATAGAGGAACTTAATCACATAGATAACTACACCGAGAGATTCACTTTCAGTTCTGATGGATTGCCACCATATGCTACTAGGTGTCACTGGTGGATTTTGGAAGCAATTAGAATGATTTGGATGATGGATCATACTAATTATCTGAATCAAAAAAGTTTTGATCCATCGAAAGATCTTTTGATGATATCGATGATAGAGAACGCGACATATCCCATTACCATATGGAACTGAACCTAATCGGATCACACAAATAAGAGTTTGGATCTGGATATTATCACCCAGTTCAATTGATTTGAATAAGATTCAATTTGGTTCAAAGAAATCGTGCTAGCATACGATTGAGCCTAATGTTCTCCTTGAACAATCAATAAAGCTTGTCTCGACTGAGCCAAATATATTTAGACTCACTCAAAAATCTTTACTTGGTCTGACTGGAGCTTGTCCAAGTCAGAAAAGGGTTATCTTAATTTATGAGATAAATTTGAGACAACACCTATCATTTTTTGTGACCTACTAAATCTTATCTTTGGATATTTGGTCAAATGTTGACCTTTGACACTTAGACATCTGCTCATATGTCATGCACCCATAGGAGAGAAACTTGACCCTTGTCCCCCTGCTAAAAAGTAGATAGACAAGGAGCACATGCCTAGGGAGGCATGCGCCCCATGGGGATAACGTCTGGAGTCCCATATAGATGGGACTCTAGTTGCTTCAGGGAATCAAACTTGATGGCATCAAAGAGTCTTGTTTGACCCAATCTTAGCACCATCTAAGGAGAGTTTTGAGGGACTCTAATCTAATTAGATCAGATGATATCATTCTACCAATCAGATTTAGATTTGATTGCATAAAAGACCATGATTGGTCGGGATGATGTGGCACTGCATGGCGCAGCAGGATCTATATAAACCCTATCTGTGCCTAGAATTGAGAGCTTCTATCTTAGCCCATGACACATAGCCCCTCTCCCTCTTTCTCCATGCCACCCTCTGGTCCTCTCTCTCCTCTCCATGCCCAAGATGATTTGGGCATGAGTTAGGTGCGATCCAAGCAAGTGAAAGACAGTAGGAAAGAAAGAAGGTAGCACTGCTGCAAGAGACAACGGCTAATCTTCAAAAGCCATTTTGAAGACCTTCAAGATCAGATCTAGATCTAATTTTTGAAGGATAGATTGAAAAGAAGAAGATCTCCAGATCCTATCTAAATAGATATCAGTAGAGGTCAGGTACTTGCGTGGCTACATCCAGAATCTCAGAAAAACATCGAGATCATCATAGGATAATAGGATTACCCGTAACAAAGATATAATTAAATTAGATTTAATTTAATTTTATTTTTTTATTATATTAATAAGATCAGATCTAAAGTCTTAGATCTTATTAGAATTTTAGAGAAAAAAATTTAAAATATCCCTCTTGATCTAATCAGATCTGAATGAATCTGCATAAAAAAAATAGGATTTTTTTCTTCAATTGGTATCAGAGCCAGGTTCCAAAATTTATTAGATCTAATTTTATTTTAATTTTAATTTAATAATTAGATAATTTTAGATATCACATGACATATGATTAGATTTAAAATCAAAAAAATTAAAAATTAAATAATCTAGATCTAAGATGTATGAGATGCATGACTAGACTAAGAATAGAATTATTCTATGTGTAGTCTCAGATGATCATAATTTTAATTTAATTAATTATATTTTTTTAGATCTATTTATTTACTATTTTTTTAATATTATAAATATTATAATTAGATCTAAAAAATAAAAAATAAATTTATTTAATTTTTTCATATGAGATATGATAGATGCATGTTTAGATTAGTTATAGAATAGTTCTACAAAATTATCTAGAATAAATTTTAATTTGATATGATCAAATTTAAATCTTATTTTTTAGATATTTATAAATAATTTAGATCTAAAAATATGCATGATAGGATACATGAGATATATGCAAAACATGTTTTTAAGTTAGATCAATTTTTATATATGTGATATATACGTAGATCTAACTAGTTTTGTAGATTTATCATATTTTTGATTAAGACATTCTCCTTGGCTGTCCGATCATAAGAATGAAGTAGGGTTTAAAGGCCCTCTTCTTTCATTCGTTGGGGTGTTCTTATGATGTGTAGGGTTGCTGCATGTTCGTCCTTAATCAAAAATCAAAAACTTATTTTCTACAAAATCCTAGATCCTGAAATCCTAAAATTTTATTTACATATTTTATTTACGAACCCTAAACTTAATTAAAAATTAATATTATGAAATATATTAGATCTAAAATTAAGAATTTTCATATCTAAGACATATTCATAAAATTGGATTTGGATTGGATAGCTTAATTAGGCCTGCGGTTGATCAAACCGAATCAAGAGTCGATTAGATGGGATCAAGAGTGCTTAAATTGATTAACCTAATAGGATTAAGTCTAGATTAAGGTCGAGTCACATGAGTGATCGATCAAGTTAAGACCTAATTAGGCTCAGTGGTTAGAGTCTGGATTATAGACTAATCCGATTGGTTCTAACTCAATAATTTGGTGTCTAAGGTAAATTTGGTAGATACGATTGACTAATTTTTAATTGGGAGATACTCGGCTCGAATGCATTCTTATCGAGTTAATGACATATCCCTTCTACCGATCTCACTTACCTAACCATATTTGTCGGCTCAGTCCTGATCTAAGGTGGCTAATAATCTGAGCTAACCCATGCCACTAGGTTAGTCATAATGGTTATGGCTATGTCAAGTCAAGATTAAAGAGACCTAAATCAAATCTTCCTAAGAAAAGATTAAGTCTAAGGTCTTTCACCATCATAGATATGCAGGCTCTATTTGGGGTTGATTATTCTCGACTAGTTATAGTGGTTTAGTTGCACCAAAAAGATGCAACCATGTCTATTAGGCATTAGATGCTACGGGCTGGAGGATGGATTGGGCTCAATATTTTGGATATATTAAGAGACCCAATTAGAAATCTAATCTATGCAAATGGTGGGTCTAACTTAACTAAAGAGTGGATCAATATTCCGGACATGGTGAGATTCATGAATTAGAAATCGAGCTTAGGTGCATCATGATTAGAGAATCATTGGACAAGAGTTGTTCACTCATTACTAATCCATCATCAATAACTATTAGGTGAGGTGATGAGTCAGTTGGTGGGACTGCACCATCCTCTAGAAATTAGTAATCATGGAGATTTTTGCATCTCTACAGAGGAAGTATAGGGATCCAAAAAAATAGTACGAGCTAATTTATTTAAAAAATTAAATTTTTAAATAAATTGATCAAGTCTTAATTATAAAAATCTAACTAGAAACTTTGATTCTCTATAGAAAAAGAAAAATGTCTGCATCCAACCCACTAGCCCGTATCCTGAACACCCATAGACTGATCGGATCCAATTATAAGAATTGACTTCGAAACTTCAAAATTATTTTAGGTTCCGAAAAGTTGACTCATGTATTGGACTAGGATCCCCCCCACCTTACTAGCTCATCCGTCCACTGAATAGAGAGCATCTCTTAATAAATGGATGGATGAAGATAATAAGGTCAGATACTACATGTTGGACTCGATGTCTGATGAGCTTCAGCGCCAACATGAAGATACCAAGACTGCCCGCCAAATGTTTGCTCATCTGTAAGAGTTGTTTGATGAACAGAGTCATGCAGCCAAATATCAGATCACTAAATAATTATTTAAGGCTAAAATGCATGATGGGCAGTCAATCCAAGATCATTATCTGATGATGATCAAGAACTTGGAAGAGCTTGAGAAGCTCGGAGTGAAGTTAGATCAGGATCTACAGAATGATATAATTCTGCAATCCTTGACTGATCATATGGGTAGTTCATCATGAACTATATATGCATAAACTTTAGAATACTCTGACCGAGTTTATGAATATGCTGGTTACTGCTAAGCTTTCTATGAAAGGTTTTAAAGGCTCAGTATTTGCTATGGAATGGACTTCTTTCAAGAAAAAATCTTTTGGAAAGAAGAAGAAGTCTGTGAAAAGGCAGAAGATGGAAGGTGAAAAGAAAAGAAAGGCAGAGTTGAAGAAGAAGGCTGCTGACAAAGGAAAGTGTTTCCATTGTAATAACTGATGGCCACTGAAAGAAAAACTTTCCTACATACCTGGCCATCCTGAAGAATAAGAAGAAGATAGGTGTTTTTAAAGGTATGCTCGTTATTGAATCTAACCTTACGATTTCTTCTGCATCCAGTTGGATGCTTGACTCTAGTTCTAGTGCTCATTTGTATACTTTCATGCAGGATCTTAAGAATAGCAGGAGGCTAAGGGATGGTGAGATGATCCTACGTGTCAAAAATGAAGCAAGGGTTACTGCTGTGGCCATGAAAATCTATCCTCTTCGACTACCATCTGGCTTAGATTTAGTATTTAGAGATTGTTATTATGTGCCTGCTGCAAGTAGGAATTTGATTTCTATTTCATGTTTAGCACAAGAAGGCTATGTAATTAGTTTTCTTAAGGACCATTATAATATTCTTTATGAAAGAAATAAATTTGCAAGTGGTTTCCTCATTAACGGTCTCTACTAGTTACATATTGATGTATCTATCTTTAATATCGAGCAAAATATGAATGCCATAAGATCACAACGACTCAGGGATAGTCCAAATGATAGGTATATATGGCACCTAAGGCTAGGTCATGTAGCAGAAGATTGGGTTAACAAATTGAAGAAAATTGGACTATTGAGTCCATTGACTTCCGAGTCATATCCAATTTGTGAATCATGTCTTCATGGCAAAATGACTAAGCTTTCTTTTATAGGACATAGGGAAAGGGCCACAGATCTACTAGCTCTAGTACATACTGATGTGTGTGGCCTATTTGATGTACCGACTAGAGGCAACTTTGATTACTTCATAATCTTTATCGATGATTTATCTCAATATGGATACGTGTATCTTATGAGACACAAGTCTGAAGCCTTTGAAAAGTTCAAGAAATTTAGACATGAAGTCGAAAAGCAAATTGAAAAATCCATTAAGGTTCTTCGATCAGATCGAGGAGATGAATACCTTAGTTGAAAATTTCTGAACTATCTCAAGCAAACTGGCATAGTCTTTTAATGGACTCCACCTGAAATACCTCAACTTAACGATATTTCAGAATGGAGGAATTGGACCCTATTAGATATGATCCGATCCATGATGAGCTTCACAGATCTTCTTGATTTTCTTTGAGGACATAGTCTATTAACTGCTATATATTTACTGAATAGAATTTCTCTAAAATCATTCCTACCACACCATATGAGATATGGCATGGTAAGTAACCAAGTCTTAGTTATCTCAGAATTTGGGGATGTTCGGCTCATGTCAAAAGACAACAAGCAGACAAGTTAGACTATAGGTCCTTTAGAGCTTGATTTATAGAATATCCTAAAGAGTCATTAGGATATTATTTCTACATTCCAGAAGACCATAATATGATTGTGAGTTGGCATGCCATCTTTCTTGAAAAATAGTTTATTCAAGATGGCGACATTAGAAAGCAGATCAAGCCCAAGGAGAAAGTCTCATAAGAGCGAGCAAAGGATCCCATGGAACCAAATCAGATTGAGCAAATACAATCACTACCTCCTCCACCTCATAGATCGAAAAGGGTTTCCCATCCTTCGGAGACGTACTTAGGTACTATTTCAGATGAAGGAGAGAAAATGTTCCTCATAGATAATGGGGTTCATGGTGATCCTAAAACCTATGATGAGGCGATATCAAATATCGATTCCAAAAAATGGTTAGAGGCAATGAAGTCAGAAATTGACTCGATGCACTCAAATCAAATCAGGATCTTGTAGATCCACCAGAAGGTATAATACCTATTGGGTGTAAATGGATTTACAAGAGAAAGATTGGTGCAGATGGGAATGTGGAGACATTCAAAGCTAGATTAGTGGCAAAAGGGTATAGTCAGCATGAAGGCATTGACTATCATGATACCTTTTTGCCAGTAGCTATGCTAAAATCCATCCGTACATTGCTTGCTGTTGTAGCCTATTTTAATTATGAAATATGGCAAATGGATGTGAAAATGACATTCTTAAATGGATACCTTGAGGAAGATATCTATATGGAACAACTGCTAGGTTTCACATCCAGTGATACTGATCATAAAGTTTGCAAGCTGCAAAGGTCCATATATAAACTTAAGCAAGCATCTCAGAGCTGGAATACTCATTTTAATGATGTGATCAAATTATTTGATTTCATCAAAAATGAGGAGGAACCATGTGTTTTCAAAAAGATCAGTAGGAGCACTATTATCTTTCTCGTACTGTACGTAGATGATATCCTCCTTATTGGAAATGATATTCCTATGTTGACCATAGTTAAAATTTGGTTATCTAAAGAATTCTCCATGAAAGACCTAGGAGAAGCATCCTTCATTCTAGAAATTAAGGTCTATAGAGATAGACCGAATAGGATGCTAGGTCTTTCATAGAAGATGTACATAGAGGAAGTGCTAAAGAGGTTTAGCATGAAAAACTCTAAAAGAGGATTAGTACCCTTCAGACATGGCATTCATCTCTTTAAGAGAATGTGTCCCAACATACCAGAGGAGATTGAACGCATGAGCAAGATCCCTTATGCTTCAGTAATAGGGAGCCTCATGTATGCCATGTTATGTACACGACCTGATATAGCCCATGCCGTGAGTGTCACGAGCAGATATCAGTCGAATCTAGGTGAAGAATACTGGACTTCTGTGAAATGTATCCTTAAATACTTGAGAAGAAATAAGGATATGTCATTGATTTTTGGTAATGGAGAACTCCAAGTCCAGGGGTATACAGACTCAAATTTTATGTCCAATATAGATGATTGAAAGTAGACATCTGGAAGTCTGTTTGTATGTAATGGTGAAGCTGTCAATTGGAAGAGTTCTAAATAGACAGTGATAGCAGATTCCACCATGGAAGTAGAGTACATCACTATGTCAGAAGCTGCGAAGGAGGCATTCTGGTATAAAAAATTTACCACAGAGATCGGAGTGATGCCATCGGATGCCATTCCTCTGTACTGCAATAATAATGGCACCATAGACCTTGCTAAGAAGCCGAGGTCTCACCAGAAATCCAAGCACATCGAGCGGCGATACCATCTCATCTGCGATTACCTCGAGAAAGGTTACGTCAAGGTCAAGAGAGTCGACTCTGCAGACATTGCGGTAGACCCACTCATAAAGCTGTTGGGCCAGCAGAAGATCGAAGCCCACCTTGAGAAGATGGGACTTAGATTTGTAGCCAATTGGCTTTAAGTCAAGTGGGAGTTTGTTAGATATATATACCATAGAAGCCAGATTGGCTGACACTTGTAATACACTTCTAAAGATAAAATTATAATTTTAACTATAAATAATAAAATAAATTATTTTCTATCGTAGTGTGTATTTAAAAGTGTCTGTGATACATCCCTTGAGTTAATGGTAATGATAGTTCATATTTTCAAGAGTTGAAAATTTAAGACATGAATTTTCATTATTAACTCATAAAATGCTCCCGATCATAGGATCATTATGAGCATGGTGATTGATCCAAAAGATTGGTGTACGATCGCTTCTTTAGGATAGATGAGTCCTAAGTCTATGGTGTAGAGACACCGAAGCGAGAGTACAGGTATATGTTAGAAAACGAGGGTACTGAGCATGACCACCTCGAGCAGTCATCAGGAAGTCTATCTTCTCATCAATGACTGGCTCGAAGCTGTAGTGGTGTGTCTGGTTCTTTGACCTGAGGTGCATCAACAATTCACCTTGAGGGTATTATAGTTTGACTATCCCATAACTCGATCTCCTAGCCATTCGGAATCTTGAGGTGTATGATGGCTATAGTATGTTCATTGTAGGAATTGGATTGCACTAATAGAAGATCTATCTATCTCGGTAGATGAGGAGCAGCCCTATGATGATCATGAGAATCAAGTCCATAAGCTCATGGCCATGGTAGAGTGAAATAATAGAAAGAGTTTCTATTAGAATTTTCACATTGGACTTGAATCGAATAATTAATTCATATGACAGATATTAGGGTTTGACGAGATCACCTTAACCCTAATTCGATCGGGGCTCAAGATAGAGAAACTTAATCACATAGATAACTACACCGAGAGGTTTTCTTTTAGTTTTGATGGATTGCCACCATATGCTGCAAGGTGTCACTGGTGGATTTTGGGAGCAATTAGAATGATTTGGATGTTCGATCATACTAGTAGTCTGAATCAGAAAAGTTTTGATCCATTGAAAGGTGTTTCGATGATGTCGATGATAGAGATCATGACATATCCCATTATCATATGGAATTGAACCTAACTGGATCATACAAATAAGGGTTTAGATCTGGATATCATCAATTGGACTAACCCAGTTCAATTGATTTGAATAAGATTCAATTAGGTTCAAGAAAATCGTGCTAGCACATGATTAAGCCTAATGTTCTCCTTAAACAATCATTAAAGCTTGTCTCGACTGAGCCAAATATGTTTGGGCTCACTCAAGAACCTTTACTTGGTCTGACTGAAGCTTGTCCAAGTCAGAAAAGGGTTGTCTTAATTTATGAGATAAATTTGAGACAACACCTGCCATTTTTCGTCACCTACTAAATCTTATCTTTGGACTTTGGTCAAATATTGACCTTTGATACTTAGACATCTGCCCATGTGTCATGCATCCATAGGAGAGAAACTTGGCCCTTATCCCCCTACTAAAAAGCAGACAGATAAGGTGTGCATGCCTAGAGAGGTGTGCCTCCCATGAGGATAACGTCTGGAGTCCCAGAATCAAACTTGATGGTGATAAAGAGTCTTGTTTGACCCAGTCTTGGCACCATCTAAGCAGAGTTTTGAAGGACTCTAATCTGATTAGATTAGATGATGTCATCCCACCAATCAGATTTAGATCTGATTGCATAAAAGATCGTGATTGGTCGGGATGATGTGGCACTGCATGGTGCAGTAGGGTCTATATAAACCCTATCTGCGCCTAGAATTGAGAGCTTCTACCTTAGCCCATGCCACATAGCCCCTTTCCCTCCTTCTCCATGCCACCCTCTGGTCCTCTCTCTCCTCTCCATGCCCAAGAGAATTTGGGTATGAGTTAGGTACGATCCAAGCAAGTGAAAGGCGGCAGGAAAGGAAGAAGACAGCACTGCTACAAGAGACAATGGCTAATCTTCAAAAGCTATTCTGAAGACCTTCAAGATTAAATCCAGATCTAATTTTTGGAGGATAGATTGAGAAGAAGAAAATCTCTAGATCCTATTCGAGTGGATACCAGTAGAGGTCAGACGCTTGCGTGGCTACATCCAGAACATCAGGCAAACATCGAAATCATCATAAGGTAATAGGATTACCCATAACAAAGGTATAATTAAATTAGATTTAATTTAATTTAATTTTTTTTATTAGACCAATAAGATCAAATTTGAAGAGTCTTAGATCTAATTAAGATATAAGAAAAAAAAATTTAAAATATTTCTCTTGATCCAATCAGATCTGAACGAACCTGTATTGAAAAAATAGGATTTTTTTCTTCACCTACACGTCAGAAATGGAGCAAGAGTTACTGCTGTGGCTGTAGGAATCTATCCTCTTCGATTATCATTTGGATTAGAATTAGTTCTTAAAGGATATTTTTATGTGCTTGCAGCAAGCAAGAATTTGATTTCTATTTCATATTTAGCACAAGAAGGCTATATAATTAGTTTTCTTAAGGATCATTGTAATATTTTTTATGAAAGAAATAAAATTGCAAGTGGTTTTCTTATAAATGATCTCTATCAGTTACATATTGATGTTTCAATTTTTAATATCGAGCAAAATATAAATGCCATAGGATCAAAGCGACCTAGGAATAGTCTAAACGATATATATCTTTGGCACCTTAGGCTAGATCATATAGCTGAAGATAGGATTAACAAATTGGAGAAATTCAGACTATTGAGTCCGTTGACTTTTGAGTCATATCCAATTTGCAAATCATGCTTTCATGGCAAAATGACCAAGCTTCCTTTTGTAGGACATGGAAAAAGGGCCACAGACCTACTTGTCCTAGTACATACTGATGTTTATAGTCCATTTGATGTACCGACCAGGGGCAATTATGTCTACTTCATTATCTTTATCGATGATCTATCTCGGTACGGGTATGTATATTTGATGTGACATAAGTCTAAAGCTTTTGAAAGATTTAAGAAATTCAGACTTGAAGTAGAAAAATAAACAAAAAAATTTATTACGATTCTTCGATCAAATCGAGGAGGCGAATACCTTAGTCGAAAATTCCTAAACTATCTTAAGGACAATGGCATAGTCTCACATTAGACTCCACCTAAAAAATCTCAACTCAACGAGATTTCAGAATGGAGAAATCGGATCCTATTAGATATGGTCTGATCCATGTGAGTTTCATGGACCTTCCTGAGTTTTTTTGAGGACATAGTCTAATGACCACTATATGTTTACTAAATAGAATTTTTTCTAAAATCATTCCTACCACATCATATGAAATATGACATGGTAAGAAACTAAGTCTGAGTCATCTCAGAATTTGGGATTGTTCGGTCCATATCAAGAGACAACAGACAGATAAATTGGAGTCTAGATCCTTTAGAGCTCGATTTATTGGATATCCTAAAGAGTCATTAGGATATTATTTCTATCTTCCAGAAGATCACAATGTAATTGTGAGTTGACACGCCATCTTCTTTGAAAAATAGTTTATTTAAGATGGTTGCATCGGAAGGTAGATTAGGCTCAAGGAGAAAATCTCCCAAGAGCCACGAGCTAAGGAACCTATGAAATCCAATCAGATTGAGCTAACTCAGGCACTACCTCCTCCATCTCATAGATCAAGTAGAATTTTTTATCCTCCTAAAAGGTACTTGGTACTATCTCAAAAGCCATAGAGAAAATATTCCTCACAAAAAATGGGGTTCATGGTGATGATCCCAAAACCTATGATGAGGCGATATCAGATATCGACTCTGAGAAATGGTTAGAAGTAATGAAGTCAGAGATTGACTCAATGCATTCGAACCAAGTCTGGACCTTGGTAGATCCACCTCAAGATATAATACCTATTAGGTATAGATGGATCTTTAAGATAAACATAGGTATCGATGAAAATGTAGAGACATTCAAAGTAAGGCTCGTAGTAAAAGAGTATAGTTAGTGCGAAGGCATTGACTATCAGGATACTTTTTCGTCAGTAGACATGATCAAGTCCATCCATACATTGCTTACTATTGCAGCCTATTTTGATTATGAAATATGGTAGATGGAGGTGAAAATAACATTCTTAAATTGAAAACAACATTCTTAAATGAATATGTTGCAGCCTAGCTTGCATACCTTGTCGGCATGAGTAGATAAGGAAGAGTCCACTATGCCTAGGACTCTTCCCTCAAGAGTTTGATCCAAATCAAACTCTATTATAACTCAGTCTAGACACCTTCAAAAATCAAAAAATTTTATACAACCAATGCATAACTCATACTCTATCACATATCCAAAAATAAGATCAAAATGATTTCTAAAAAAATTTCTAAAAGTATCTGATTAGGTGACCCTCAATTCTCTCAAATAGGTCAACTTTTGACCCTAGTCCAATTTGACTATGAATGAATTTAATTTCTATAATTAATCTAACCTGGACTTATTCTAGTCAGATGAAAAATAAATTCATTCAAAATACAAGAATGAGTCAAATTAAATTTAACTCGGTTGCGATGAATCAGAAAGATTTCATAAGGAGAAAGTCAGGCTCAATCATGTGCTAGCACGATTACCTTGAACCTGATTGGATCTAATCCAAATCAATCAAATTGGCTTAGCTCAATTGATGATATTCAGATCCAAACTCTTATTTGTATGATCCAGTTAGGTTCAATTCTGTATGGTAATGAGACATATCATGATCTCCATCATCAACATCATCGAAACACCTTTTGATGGGTCAGAACTTTTCTGATTAATATAATTAGAATGATTGATCATCAAAATCATCCTAATTGCTCCTAAAATCCACCAGTGACACCTAGCAGTATATAGTGGCAATCCATCAGAACTGAAAGCGAACCTCTTGATAGAATTATCTGTGTGATTGGATTTTTCTATCTTGAGCCCCGATAAGATTAGGGTTAAGGTGAACTCGTCAAACCCAATGTCCATCATATGAATTAATCATTCAATTCGAGTCCAATGTAAAATCCTAATAGAAACTCTTTCTATCATCTTCACTTTACCATGGCCATGGGCTTATGAACTCAATCTCATGAGTATCATAGGGCTACTCCTCATCTACCGAGGTAGATAGATCTTCTATTGGTGCAATCCAATTCCTACAATGAACATGCTATAGCCAACATATACCTCAAGATTTCGAATGGCTAGGAGATCGAGTTATGGTGTAGTCAAACTATAACATCCTGAAGATAAACTACCGATGCACCTCAGATCAAAGAACTAGACACATCACTGTAGCATCGAGTCAGTCATCGACGAGAAGGTAGACTTTCTTATGACTACTTGAGGTGGTCACGCTCAGTGCCCTCATTCTCTAATAAGTACCTGCACTCTCACCCGATGTCTCCACACCATAGACTCAAGACACGTCTATGCCAAGAAAGCGATCATACATCAACCTTTCGAATCAATCACCATCCTCGTGATGATCCTATGGTTGGGAGCAGTTTATAAGTTAATTATAAAAATTTATGTCTTAAATTTTTAACTTTTGAAAATATGAATTATCATTACCATTAACTCAAAGGATGTATCATAGACACTTTTAAATACACACTGTGATAGAAAATAATCCATTTATTAATTTATAGTCAAAATTATAAAATTATCCTTAGAAGTATATTACAAGTGACAGTCAATCTGGCTTCTAGGGCACACATCTAACAAACTCCCATTTGACCTAAAACCAATTGGCTACAAATCTAAGTCCCACTTCTTAAGGTGAGCTTTGATCTTCTCCTGGCTCAATGGCTTTGTTAGTGGGTTAGCCGCATTATCTATAGTGTCAACTCTCTTGACCTCGACGTATCCTTTTTTGAGGTAATCACGAATAAGATGGGATCACCGCTCGATGTGCTTAAATTTCTTATGAGACCTCGGCTCCTTAACTAGGACTATGGCACTATTGTTGTCGTAGGACAGAGGGATGGCATCTGTTGGCATCACTTCGATCTCTGTAGCGAACTTATTGTACCAAAATGCCTCCTTTGCAACTTTCGATATAGCGATGTACTTTGCTTTCATGATGGAATCTACTATTACAGTCTACTTGAAACTCTTTCAGCTGATAGTACCATCATTGCACACAAACAGACTTTTAGATGTTGACTTTTGATCATCTATATCAGACATAAAATCCAAGTCTGTATACCCCTAGACCTGGTGTTCTCCATTATCAAAGACTAGAAACATATCCTTAGTTCTTCTCAAGTACTTAAGGATACATTTCACAGAAGTCCAGTATTCTTCACTTGGATTCGACTGATACATGCTCGTGACACTCACAGCATGGGCAATATCAGGTCGTGTACATAGCATGGCATACATAAGGCTTCCTATTACTGAAGCATAAGGGATCTTGCTCATGTTCAATCTCCTCGGATGTGTTGGGACACATCTTCTTGAAGAGATAAATCCATGTTTGAAGGGCATCAATCCCCTCTTGGAGTTTTTCATGCTAAACCTCTTTAGCACCTCCTCTATGTACATTTTCTGTGAAAGACCCAGCATCCTATTTGATCTATCTCTATAGACCTTAATTTCTAGAATAAAGGATGTCTCTCCTAGGTCTTTCATGGAGAATTCTTTAGACAACCATATTTTGACTGTAGTCAACATGGAAATATCATTCCCAATTAGGAGGATGTTATCCATGTACAGTGCAAGAAAGATAACAGCGCTCCCACTGACCTTTTTGAAAACATAGGGCTCCTCCTCATTCTTGATGAATCCAAATGATTTGATCACATCATTGAAATGAACATTCCAACTCTGAGATGCTTGCTTAAGTCCATATATGGACCTTTGCAGCTTGCAGACCTTATGATCAGTATCACTGGATGTGAAACCCAGCGATTGTTCCATATAGATATTTTTTTCAAGATATCTATTTAAGAATGCCATTTTTACATCCATCTACCATATTTCATAATCGAAATAGACTACAACAGCAAGCAATGTGTGGATGGATTTGAGCATGGCTACTGACAAAAAAGTATCATGATAGTCAATACCTTCGTGCTGACTATACCTTTTTGCTACGAGCCTTGCTTTGAATGTCTCTACATTTCCATCGACATCTATCTTTCTCTTGAAGATCCATTTACATCCAATAGGTACTATACCTTCTGGTGGATCTACCAAGGTCCAAACTTGGTTCGAGTGCATTGAGTCAATCTCTGACTTCATTGCCTCTAATCATTTCTTGGAGTCGATATCTGGTATCACCTCGTCATAGATTTAGGATCATCACCATGAACCCCTTTTCCTGTAAGGAACATTTTCTCTACGTCCTTTGAAATAGTACCTAAGTACTTTTCAGGGGGACGAAAAATTTTTTTTGATCTACGAGGTGGACGACGTAGTGATTGGACTAGCTCAATCTGATTGGGTTCCATAGGTTTCTTAGCTTGTGGCTCTTGGAAGACTTTCTCCTCGAGCCTAATCTGTCTTCCGATGCCATCATCATGAATAAACTATTTCTCAAGAAAGATGGTATGTCGACTTACAATCATATTATGATCTTTCGAAAGATAGAAAAAATATCCTAATGACTCTTTAGGATATCCAATAAATCGAGCTCTAAAGGACCTAGAGTCTAATTTGTCCACCTATTATCTCTTGACATGGGCCAGATAATCCCAAATTCTGAGATGACTCAGACTTAGTTTCTTACCATGCCATATCTCATATGGTATGGTAGGAACGATTTTAGATGGAACCCTATTTAATAGATATATAGCAGTCAATGGACTATATCCCCAAAGAAACTTAGAAAGATCCGTGAAGCTCATCATGGATCAAACCATATCTAATAGGATTCGATTTCTCTGTTCTGAAATTTTGTTGAGTTGAGGCATTCCAAGTGGAGTCCATTGTGAGACTATGCCATTATCCTTAAGATAGTCTAGAAATTTTCAACTAAGGTATTCGCCTCCTCGATCTGATCGAAGAATCTTAATAGATTTTTCTGTTTGTTTTTCTACTTCAAGTCTGAATTTTTTAAACTTTTTAAAAGCTTCAAACTTGTGTCACATCAAATACACATACCCATACCGAGATAAATCATCAGTAAAGGTGATGAAGTAGATGTAATTGCCTCTAACTGGTATATCAAATGGGCCACATACTTTGGTATGTACTAGGACAAGCAGGTCTGTGCCCCTTTCTCCATATCCCATAAAAGTAAGCTTGATCATTTTGACATTAAGGCATGATTCACAAATCGGATTTGACTCAAAAGTCAATGGACTCAATGGCCCAGATTTCTTCAATTTGTTAACCCTGTCTTCAGCTATATGACCTAGACTAAGGTGCCAAAGATACCTATCATTTAGACTATCCCTAGGTTGCTTTGATCCTATGGCATTCACATTTTCCTCGATATTAAAAATAGAAATATCAATATGTAACCGATAGAGACCATTTATAAGAAAACAACTTGCAATTTTATTTCTTTCATAAAGAATATTATAATAGTCCTTAAGAAAATAAATTACATAGCCTTCCTGTGCTAAACATGAAATAGAAATAAATTCATGCTTGCTGCAGGTACATAAATATAATCCCTAAGTACAAAGTCTAATCCTGATGGTAATTGTAGAGGGTAGGTTCCCTTGGCTATAGCAGCAACTCTTGCTCAGTTCCTGACATGTAGGATCATTTCACCATCCCTCAGCCTCCTGCTATCTTCAATATCCTGCATAGAAGTACACAAGTGAGCACTAGAATGAGAGTCAAGCACCCAATTGGATGCAGAAGAAATCGTAAGATTAAATTCTATAATGAGCATACCTCCAGAAGGACCTACCTCCTTCTTGTTCTTTAGGCTGGCCAGGTAAAGAGGGCATTTTTGCTTCCAATGGCTGTTAGTGTTGCAATAAAAATATTTTTCTTTATCAACGGTCTTCTTCTTCAGCTCTACCTTCTTCTTCCCACCATTCACCTTCTTCTTCTTCACAGACTTCTTCTTTCCAAAAGATTTTCTCTTGGAAGAAGTCCACTCTACAGCAAGTACTGAGCCTTTAAAACTTTTCATAGAAAGCTCAGCAGTAACCAGCATATTCATGAGCTTAGCTAAGGTATTCTGAAGTTTATGCATATGGTAGTTCATGATGAACTGCCCATACGCATTAGTCAAGGACTGTATAATTATGTCGGTCTGCAGATTCTGATCTAACTTGACACCAAGCTTCTTAAGCTCTTCTAAGTCCTTGATCATCATTAGACAATGATCTTGGACTGACTATCTATCATCCATTTGAGCCTTAAAAAGTCCTTTAGTGACTTGATATTTGGTTGTGCGACTCTGTTCACCAAACAACTCTTGCAGGTGAGCCAACATTTGATGGCTAGTCTTAATATCTTCATGTTGGTACTGAAGCTCATCAGATATCGAGCCCAACATGTAATACTTGGCTTTGTTATCTTCATCCATCCACTTCTCAAGAGACGCTCTCTGATCAGTGGATGGATGGGCTGATAAGGTGGGAGGATCTTATTCCAATACATGAGTCAACTTCTCAAAATCTAAAATAATTTTAAAGTTTCAGAGCCAATCCTTGTAGTTGGGTCCGATCAAACTATGGGTGTCCTGGATATGGGCTAGTGGATTGGACGCAGATATTTTTCTGTAGAGAGTCAAAGTTTCTAGTTAAATTTTATAATTAAACTTAAATAATTTATTTAGAAATTTTATTTTTAAATAAATTAGGCTCCCACTATTTACTTAGATTCCTACACTCTCTTGGTAGAGATGTGAAAATCTTCATGATTATAGATTTCTAGTGGATGGTGCTATCCCACCATCTGACTTACCATCTTACCTAACAGTTATTAATGATGGGCCAACCGATGAGTGGACAACTCTTGTCCAATGATTCTCTAATCATGGTGCACCCTAACTTGGTCTCTAATTAATGAATCTCATCATGTCTGGAATATCGATTCACTTCTTAGTTAAGTCAGACCCACCATTTGTACCAATTGGATTCCTGATTGGGCCCCTCATCGTATCCAGAATATTAAGTCCAATCCATCCTCTAACCCGTAGCATCCAATGCCTAATAGACATGGTTGCATCTTTCTGATGCAACTGAACTACTGTATCCAGCTGAGAACAATCAACCCCAGGAAGGGTCTGGATATCTATAATGGTGGAAGACCTTAGACTTAATATTTTCTTAGAAAGATTTAATTTAGGTCTATTTAAAGTTGACTTGACTTAGTCATAATAATTATGACTAACCTAGTGGCATGGGTTGGCTCGAATTATTAATCACCTCAAATCAAAATTAGATCGACACAAATGGCTAGGTAAGTGAGATCGGTGGAAGAAATATGCCATTAACTCGATAAGAACGCACTCAGATTGAGTAACTCCTAATTAAAAATTAATCGATCATATCTGCCAAACTTATCTTAGACATCAAATTATTGAATCAGAACCAATTGGATTAGTCTACAATCCAGGCTCGAACCGCAGAGCCAAATTAGGTTTTGATTTGATCGATTCACATCTAAATGTGATTCCATCTTGATCCAAACTTAATCCTATTAGGCTGGTCAAATCTAAGCTTTCTTTGATCCCACCTAACCAACTCTTAATTTGATTTGATCAACCACTAGACCTAATTAAGCTACCCAAGTCCGAACCCAATTTTATGAATATGTCATAGATCTAAAAATTCATAATTTTAGATCTATTTAATTTTATAATCTTAATTCTTAATTAAGTTTTGAATTCATGAATAAAATATATAATAAAAATCTTAGGATTTCAGGATCTAGAGTTTTATAGAAAAATAAGTTCTGATTTTTGATTAAGGACGAACGCGCAGCATCCCTACACGCCATAAGAACATCCCATCGAATGGGATGAGAGAGCCTTTAAACTCTACTTTATTCTTATGACTAGACGACCATGGAGAACTCCTTAATCAAAAATATAATTTTTTGCTATAAAACTATTTAGATCATATATCACATATAAAAAGATCTAACTAATACATGTCTTGCATTCATCTCATGTATCATCAATATGCATACTTTCAGATCAAATAAATCTAAAATATCACTTATTAAATCTAAAAAATAAAATTTTAAAATTATCTTTAAAATTAAAACTATTTTAGACATCTTATAGAACTATTCTATGACTAGTCTAAGCATGCATCTTTTATATCTCATATAAATAAATAAAAATTAAAAATTTTATTTTTTATTTTTTAAATCTGATTATAATAATTATAACATCAAAAAAATAAAAATTAAATAAATCTAAAATTATATTTAATCAAATTAAATACATGATCATACTAGACTATACATAGAACTATTCTATACCTAGTCTAGTCTTACATCTCATACATATTAGATCTAAATTATTTAATTTTTAATTTTTTAATTTTAGATCTAATCACATCTGATGTGATATCTAAAATCTTTTAATATCAAATTATAAATAAAAATAAAATCAGATCTAAGGTAAATATGAAGAATTGCTAACCTAGCTCAGATACCAGTTGAAGAAAAAAATATTATTTTTCATCGTAGGATCGTACAGATCTGATCAGATCTGAGGAAGATTTTTTTAAAAATTTTTAAAAGATCTAATCAGATCTAAGAGTTCTCAGATTTAATCATGATGATCTAATATTAAAAATTAAAAAATTAAAATTAAATTAGATTTAATTTAAAGTACTAGATTGGGTAATCTAATTATCCTATAATAATCTTGTTGATTTTTGAGGTTCTAGAAGGAGCTATGCATGCACTGTTGAAAATTATGTCCCAAAGCCAATCATCGATCGATTGATGGTTGAGATATTATAATTAATTTATTAATTAATAAAAAATATTTTGGCATCTTTTTCAACATAAATTTATATCATCTAATGAACTTCATTATTATGATGAAGTCCTTAGGACTATTTAATTTTGATAAAGAGAGGATTTATCGATTAGTTCTTAAATTTATTCATAACCAAATGATAGGCTATTAATTAGGACGACAGCGTCTATCGAGCATAGGTCACTATATGCCATATAGTTTGATTATTCTCTTAACCAAGAAGTATGGAGACACTGGTATGGCATACAGATGAGATGTATGGATACATCATTATTGAATGTGACCAACTTCAGAGAATTCTACTATCGAGAATATCTCTGATGGGATATAGATATAAGTATCCCTTAGATTTGAGATCACCTCAGTGACTTGCAAGTAACTCACTGTACTTTGGTACTGGACTAACTGAATTTCTAATTCAATAATAGAAGGCTTCTAGGCACAGTCAAGTACTTGCGAAGTCGGAGTGTGATCAAGATGGAATTGACCACTCCAAGAATTGGAGAAGAATGTATCATTGTATTTCAATATAGCAAAACTTTGGCCAGGATAATCCATTAGATGGATTTGATATTTTGAAATACAATGTGGACAACCTGATCAAAGTTGATAATTAAACTCTGAGGTGTCCTATGAGTATTATGGTCAAGGGGATGAATTATATGAAAACTATATTCGCATGGGTTCTAAGGATGGTGTTCTACACCTTTCGACCTATCCGATCGTCGGGTATCATTGTTAGATGATAACTTTGATTGATATAAAAATATGATTTCTATGCTACCGACTTAGGTTTGGATCTATGAGGTCACACACATTAGAGTTCACATTTCGATCGGATGGTTGATCAGTGATTTAGAATCATTTTAGGATTAAACAATCAATATAATTGGTGTTTAACCTAGTGCAAGTGTTGTAGGAGGATCGATTAGTAATTTGATTGCTAATTGATTTAATTTGATTAAGCCAGAAGGTTGAGATTAAGTATAATTAAATATGGTTTAATTAGATTTGATTTGGACTTGATTGAATCAAATTCAATTGGCTTATTAGATAAGTCAAGTGTAAGGAAGAACTAGTCCTAGTCTAACTAGAACTTGGGTCAACCCAATTTTTTAATTTAATTAAAAAATTAAATTAAATTTAAATTTAATTTAATTAAATATTTAAATAGATTAGGGTCTTATTTAATTGGATTGATTTACTCTTATTTTTATTTGGTTAAACGACCTTGTTTGACCAAGTCAAAATAGGAGTCCTAGTGTGACTAGGACTTCCTATTCTTTGTGCCACCTAATCCTCACGCCCCATCCTTTTCTCTTTATGTTTTATGTGAATAATCTTTACACCCAAGGTTTCTCACACCTTCCTTCTCTTTTCTTTTTTCTCATGTGGAAGTTTGTTGGAAGACCAAGTCAAAAGGAGAATTAGTTTTGCTTAAGGTTTCTATGAAATAGAATCTTTGTCAACCAAAACTCTTCCCATAAATGTGCCGACCCATCCTTCCTTATTTTCTTTGATTTTCATGGTAAAAGAGGATATTTTTTTGTACACCCCCCTTGTTGGTCCACGATAGAATAAAAGGTGGGGGCACCCAAGAGTTGGGTGCCCCAACAACTTCCCTTATGTTGTCCTTCCTAGTCTAGGTTTTTGATCTAACTTGGACTCTATATATCTCTTTATTTAAAAAGAATTTTTGGCTAAAGTTTTTATGAATTATAGAAATTTGAGAGATCTCTTTGGTGTAGAAAAATTAGAGAAAAAATTATTTGGGTCATGGAGATATTGAAAACACAAATCAAGGTGTCTAGAAAAAGAACAAAGAAGAAGAAGAGGGTCTTCTTCTAGGGTTTTTGTTTCAGATCTCTTCCTTTCTTTTTATGAGCTTTTGAGAGGTGTCTCAACATCACAAATCTTTCTCTTTTCTTTTAGTATTTTGGAGGTATTCCATGATCGTGTTCATGGGCTCGTGTGGATGACTCCTAGAGGTCGGATGCATGTGTGGCTCATGAATTCATCCTCAAGTCTGGATCAATGAGTTAGAACATCTAACTTGCTTAGATAATAGATCTAATCTATTAACTTCATACCTGCATTTGATGTAGTGTAAATCTAGGTTGATTTGATCAACCTTTTCTTTCTTGTTTGATTTTAATTTTTGATTTAATATCATGCCTTGATCATGTAAGAGATCTGAGATCTAGATGTTTACATATTTATTTAAATATATATTTGATTTATTTAAATCTTTCACTGCATGATCTTGAAAAGTTTCAAGATCTACTCATAAAATCCTAGATCAAGTTTCTTCAATTGGTATCAGAGCCTAGATTCTTGTTACATGATTTTTATGCATGTTTAGATTATTTTTTAGATTAGATCTAATTTATAATTAAATTATTAAATCTAAAATTAAAAAAATTTAGATCTCACGAACTGCCATAAGGTTGTTATGCTGTAAGATTTATCTCTTACAGTGAAAAGGTTATCCTAGTTTGTGATGATCTGACTCTAATCATAAATTTATTAGATTTAATCTAATTTTATTTATAATTTAATAGATTTAAAATAGTTTTAAATCTAAAAATAAAATATTTTAGATTGCACGGACTGCCATAAGGTTGTCTTGCTATAAGATTTATCTCTTACAGTAAATAGATTGTCCTAGTACATGATGATCTAAAATATTGATCATAAAATTTTAGATTAGATCTAAGAGATTTTATGATCTGATTAAAAATATTTTAATCTGATTTCAATCATGATAAATGTGTTAGATTTGATCTAGGAAGATTTATGATTGATTATTATTGAAACTATTTTAATTACATGAACCTATTTAAATTAGATCTAAAGTAATTTTATGTTTATTTTACTTGCATATTGATTATGAATCAAACATGCAATTTAATTGATAGAACCATGTTGTAAAAATATTTTACAAACATAAAAATTATTTTTGAAAAGCCAAACCCTAACCCTCAGCCCAAAACTTAATTATGAATTAAGAAGTTGTTTGATTAGGTTCTAGGATTATAAATTGAAGATCCTATGACATGAATCATAACACACTGATTAATGGATTCATAGAAATTAGGTCCATTAATTGGGTTAGACCTAAGGTTAGATTAAAGAATGAACTTAATTAGAAAATTGACTAAATCTAATTAATTATTATCTTAGATTAGGTCAAGGATTCTCTAAATCAATTATAGTAGTTGTAGTTGGTCAAGTCCATGTCTTTAACAAGAATCAAATGGACTTGATTCTTGGCTAAGAGGTCTAGCTCAAACTGTTAGGTTGATCTAATCAAGACTAATTAAACTAGTTGGTGTCTAAGATAAGTTTGGCACATACAACCGATGGTTTTTAATTAGCAATCTGCTTACCTGGCCATTTTTTGATGGTGTCTAAGCTTTGGCAGACTCTTCCACCGATCTCACTTACCTAGCCTTCTTGGTGAGATTGAGTTCTGATCAGATCACTTGATAATTTGAGTTGACCCATGTCAGCTAGGTAAATCAGTGTGACTGATTTAGGTGCTCCTAGACTAGCTAGTTAGTGGTCTCTCTTAAGCTGACTTGGTGAAGCCAGTGGGAGGATCATGATAAGCTGGTTAATCTAACCTACTCACTTCTATAAATAAATTCTCTAAAATTATTAGTTCCTAAAATAAAATAGTTATATGATAACTGGATCATAGCCTTCTATTAAAGTGGATGATAATGGATCCATTAGTTAGATAATCATTGGAGGGCCAAAGGCCTGATGCTTATCGGTTGATGAAATTATCATTCATTATATGATCTCTTGGATACATCTTTCTAAATGATGGTTTGGTGGGCCAAACAAAGTTGGGTCTGATTATTCATTGGTTGGATGGATCAAGTATGGTCATGTTAATGCTTGGATCTAACTGGACCCTTTTTTGAGAAGGCCAAAGCCAACTGATTAGTGCCTGGGGCAAAATTTAATTACTGAAAATTATTTGGAGAAAGAATTGATTATGAACCTACCCTTAGATGTACATGGGTGGGCCAACCAAAGTTAGGCTTGTGTACAGTCTATGCGGATTCTAGTACCCACTAAGAAATTAGGGTAATTCCTCGAATTGGAGGTAGAGGCTACCAATTCAAATAAAATAATGGGAGACCCTTTTGATTAAAGTCCAAATCTTTAGGTTTAATGAATCAATTATTAATTAGATTTTGGTTTTTCTTTATGCAAACATGGCCACTTTCCTATCATTCCGATCATTATTGGATAATGATAAGTTGGTGGGATCTAACTTCGGTAGCTAGTACTAAAAGTTAAAGATTGTCTTGGAGCATGAATGGATCCTATATGTGCTGACAGATCCTACACCTGAGGAGCCAGCTACGAATGCACATGGAACAGTCAAAGACACTTATCAAAAGTGGCTTAGTGATCGAACCACAGTGCACTGCATTATGCTAGCTACGATGAGCGATGAGTTCAGTCACAGGTTTGAGATAGCTCAGCCAAATGAAATGCTCCAAGTGTTAGAGGATTTTTTTGGCACACCTGATGACATTGAGAGGCACAAGACTAGTTATACCATCTTCAATACCAGAATGCAGGATGGAGCCTCTGTCACTGATCATGTACTGTACGTGATTGAGCTGATAGAGCACTTGAGCAAACTCGGCTTTTCTTTGCATGAACAACTTGGAAAAGATGCAATACTAAACTCGCTGCCAAAGTCCTATCTCCCTTTTCTTACTCATTTCAGAATGACAAAGCCTGAAGTAAACTACCATGGCTTACTGGGGTTACTTCAGAACTTTGAGAAGGATCACCAGCTCCATAAAGAGTTGGTGAACTTAGTGGGAGGTTCGTCTTCTGGTTCTCGATCCTTTAGAAAAGGAAAGAAGAACAAGAAGAAAAAAACAAAGATGATACAAGTTCAGGCTGGGACATTAGTGCAGGGCCAGACCAAGAAGATCAAGCCCGATAAGAGTCAAGCTGAATGCTTCTTTTGCAAGAAGCGGAGGTATTGGAAGAGAAATTATCCTCAGTACATTGCCTCCCTCGACCCAAATAGGTAGAGAAAGAGGCAAGCTGGACAAGATATTTATATGATAACTCCTTATAATTTTTCTATTTGTGATATTACTGACTGGGTATTGGATATCGGTAGTCATTACCATATTTGCAATTCGTTGCAGGGATTGCAGGTCAGTAGAAGATTTGAGCAAAGTGAGAGATTCCTGAATGTTGGAGATGAAAGACCAGTTCTAGTTCTAGCTTTAGAAATTTTGAAATTTATATTTGAATCTCATACCATTGTTCTTAGTGATTGTCATTTCTATCTTAGTTTCTTTTTAAATATCATTTCTATTGGCCTTTTGGCCATGAACAATTATAAAATTTTAATAAAGAAATAAGTTTGTAATGTCATTGTGAATGGTGTTACTGCTTTCTATGGACAATTGAACAATGGTGTATATATGTTATCACAACTTGTTAATATAGTCTATTCTACTGGCAAGCACCCTAGATTAGATAGTATATCAGATATCTACTTAAGGCACTGTAGGCTAGGTCATATAAATAAGAATAGGATAAATAGATTGACTTAAGAGGAAATCCTTGAAGTTAGTAATTGTGAATTACTTTCAACCTGTGAGTCCTGTCTTCTTGGTAAAATGACTAAGTCACCTTTTACTGAAAAAGGTGAGAGAGCCAATGAGCTCTTAGGTCTAGTACATACTGATGTATGTGCACCAATAAGCACAAGTGTCAGAGGTGGATATATCTACTTCATCACTTTCACAGATGATCTATCCAGATATGGATATGTCTATTTGATGAAATATAAGTTCGATTTTTTTGAAATATTCAAATGATTCCGAAGTGAAGTAGAAAAATAAACTAAAAAAAATATTAAAACTCTTCGATCTGACCAAGGAGAAGAATACCTTTCTGGTTAGTTTTTCACATATCTAGGTGAGAATGGGATTCTCTCTTAATGGATTCCTCCTAAAATACTATAGCATAATGGTGTGTCTGAAAGGAGGAATCAGACTCTATTAGATATGATCCGATCCATAATGGGATTTGCCATCTTGCCGATATCCTTCAGGGGATATGCACTCGAATCAGTTTGTTATTTATTAAATAAGGTTCCAAGTAAGTCTGTAGTTAAAATTTCATATGAGATATGGACAGGACGTAAGCCAATACTTTCATACCTTAGGATTTGGGGGTGTCCGACTTATGTCAAACGATTAATTACAGATAAACTTGGACCTAAGTTTGATAAGTGTATATTCATAGGGTACCCAAAAGAGATCAAAGGATACTATTTCTACCATGCTGGTGAACAAAAGGTGTTCATCAGCCTTAGGACAACCTTTTTAGAAAAGGAGTTTCTTGGTGAAGAAACTGTTGCCTCTAAGGTTGAACTTGATGAAGTTCAACAGATAGAAAGTCCGATACAGAATGTTGAACCTAAGTCGGATTTGATTAGATCATATCTGAAGCCTAGTGAATCCCCATCATTAACATGATCCGGTAGAGTACTGTGCCATCCAAACAGATACCATGGATTCTTGGTCTATGATGGTGATCCCATCGAACTCGATGAGAATGATGAGGATCTGATTACTTATATGGATGCGATGTAGAGATCCGACTCTGAGAAATGGCTAGAAGCCATGAGATCCAAAATGAATTTCATGAAAGTCAATGATGTATGGACATTAGTTGACCCATCTAAAGGGGTTAAATCCATTGGGTGTAAATGGGTATTCAAAAGAAAAAGAGGCACAGATGAAAAGATGGAGATCTATAAAGCCCGTCTGGTTGCCAAAGAGTATCATCAATGTTATGATATTGACTATGATGAGACATTATCTTCAGTAGCAATGCTCAAATTCATTCAGATAATGCTTGCAATAGCTACTCACCTAAACTATGAGATCTGGCAAATGGATGTGAGGATGGCTTTTCTAAATGGAGAGCTAATCGAAGAGGTGTATATGATACAACCTAAGGGGTTCACATCCACAGATGAGTTCAAGATGTGCAGGCTTCAGAGATCCATTTATGGATTAAAGCAAGAATCTCAGAGTTAAAACATGCACTTTGATAAAGTGATCAAAATGTATGACTTCGTTAAGAATAGAGAAGAATCCTACATTTACAAATGGGCAAATGGTCCAACAGTGGTATTCCTTATTTTGTACGTAGATGACATTCTCTTAATCGAGAATGACATCCCCGCACTATAAGAAATAAAAGTTTAGTTGTCATCATAGTTCTCCATGAAGGACTTAGCTAAAGCATCCTATATCCTAAGGATGAAGATCTATAGGGATAGATCTAAAAGGATGTTTGGTATATCCCAGTCCACGTACATAGAAACTGTGCTAAAGAGGTTCAGCATGGAGAATTCCAAAAAGGGCTATCTTTCGATAGGCCAAAAAATTTTTCTCTCTAAGAAGGATTGTCCGACAACTCCTGAAGAGAGAGTGTATGAGTAGAATTTCATATACTTTGACAGTGGAATCTATTATGTATGCAATGACATGTACGAGACCAGATGTGGCAGACTCACTAGGAGTAGTGAGTAGATACCAGTCTGACCTTGGAGAAAATTACTGAAAGGTGGTTAAAATTATCCTTAAGTATTTAAGAAATACTAAGGAATAATGGTTGGTTTATGGTGAGTCAGATCTGAAGCTTGTGGGATTTACAAACTCTAGCTTTCAATCTGACCATGATGACAGTAAAAGTGTGTCAGGGTATATCTTTACTCTAAATGGTGGAGCCATCTACTAGAAATATTTCAAGCAGCATACAGTGGCTGACTCTATTTGTGAAGTAGAGTACATGGCAGCATCAGATGCAGCAAAAAAAGCTATGTGGTTGAGGAAGTTCATCACCAAGCTCAGAGTAGCACCCTCCATTGATGGTCCAGTCCTGCTCTACTACGACAGCACTGGTGCCATAGCTTAAGCAAAGGAATTGAAGGCACATCAGTGGACAAAGTACATTCTGCACCACTTTTATTTGATCCATGAGATCATGGATCGTGGTAACATCGACCTTTAGAAGATCGACGGAAAGAAGAACCTAGCCGATCCCTTCACTAAAACCCTGGCAATCAAGGAGTTCAAAAATCATAAGTCGAAGATGGGTATTAGATACTATATCGAGTGGCTTTAAGATAATTGAGAGTTATTGAAAATTATGTACTAAAGTCAATCGTCAACCTATTGATAGTTGAGATATTATAATTAATTTATTAATTAATAAAAAATATTTTAGCATCTTTTTTTATCATAAATTTACTTCTTCTAATGAACTCCATTGTTATGATGAAGTCCTTAGGACTATTTAGTTTCGATAAAGAGAGGATTTATCGATTAGTTCTTAAATTTGTTCACGACCAAATAATAGGCATTAATTAAACGATAGCGTCTATCGAGCATAGGTTGCTATATGCTATATAAGTTGATTGTCCTCTTAACCAAGGAGTATGGAGATACTGGTATGGCATACAGATGAGATGTATGGGTACATCATCATTGAACGTGACAAACTCCAGAGTATTCTACTGTTATCTCTGATGGGATATAGCTATAAGTATCCCTTAGATCTAAGATCAATGACTTGCAAGCAATTCACTTTGGTACTGAACTAACCGAATTTCTAATTCAACAATGGAAGGCTTCTGGGCACAGTCAAGTACTTACGAAGTCGGAGTGTAATCAAGATGGAATTGACCACTCAAAGAGTTGGAGAAGAATGTATCACCGTATTTCAATATAGCAAAACCTTGGCCAGGATAATCCATCAGATGGATTTGACATTTTGAAATACAATGTGGACAATTTGATCAGAGTTGATAGTTGAACTTTGAGGTGTCCTACGAGCATTATGGTCAAGGGGATGAATTATATGGAAACTATATTCGTATGGATTCTAAGGATGGGGTTCTACACCTTTCGACCTATCCGACTGTCGGATATCATTGCTAGATGGTCACTTTGATTGGTATAAAAATTTGATTTCTATACTACCAACTTAGGTTCAGACCTATGAGGTCATACACATTAGAGTTCACATTCCAATCGGATGGTTGATCAGCGATTTAGAATCATTTTAGGGTTAAATAATCAATACGATTAGTATTTAACCTAGTGCAAGTGTTGTAGGAGGATCAATTAGCAATTTGATTGGTAATTGGATTAATTTGATTAAGCTAGAAGAATGAGATTAATTCTAATTAAATATGGTTTAATTAGATTTAGTTTGGGCTTTTTGGATCAAATCCAATTGGCTTATTGGATAAGTCAAGTGCAAGGAAGAACTAGTCCTAGTCTAACTAGGACTCGGGTCAACCCAATTTTTTAATTTAATTAGAAAATTAAATTAAAATTAGATCTAATTTAATTTAATTTAATTAAGTCTTTAAATGGGTTAGGGTCTTATTTAATTGGATTGGTTTACTCTTGTTTTTATTTGGTTAAAAGATCTTGTTTGACCAAGTCAAAACCGGAGTCCTATTCCTTGCGCCACCTAATCCTCACACCCCAACCTTTTCTCTTTGTGTTTTTATGTGAATAATCTCCATGCCCAAGGTTTTTCACACCTCCCTTCTCTCTTCTTTTTTTGCATATAGAAGTTTGTTGGAAGACCAAGTCAAAAGGGGAATTAGTTTTGCTTAAAAATTCTATGAGATAGAATCCTTATCTACCAAAACTCTTCCCATAAGTGTGCCAACCCATCCTTTCTTATTTTCTTTGATTTTCATGATAAAAGAGGATATTTTTTTGTGCACCCCCCTTGCTGATCCACAGCAGAAAAAAAAAAGGTAGGGGCGCCCAACTCTTGGGCACCCCAATAACTTCCCTTATTTGGTCCTTCCCAGTCTAGGTTTTTGACCTAACTTGGACTCTATATATCTATTTTTTAAAAAAGAATTTTTAAATAATTTTTTTGTGAATTGCATACATTTGAGAGGTCTTTTTGGTGTAGAAAAATTAGGGAAAAATTTATCTAGATCATGGAGATATTGGAAACACAAATTAGGGTGTCTAGAAAAAGAACAAAGAAGAAGAAGAGGGTCTTCTTCTAGGGTTTTTGTTCTAGATCTCTTCCTCGCTTTTTGTAAGCTTCTGAGAGGTGTCTCAACATTATAAATCTTCCTCTTTTCTTTTGATATTTTGGAGTATCCAAGTTTCGAAGAAGGAAGCATCAGATCAACCATCGAAGAGAGATCAGCACAGTGCTAGCATACTGTGTTGATATCCTACATCAGGATCTCTAATCATGTTCGTGAGCTCGTATGGATGACTCCTAGAGGCTAGATGCATGTGCGGCTCATGACTTCATCCTAAATCCTAGATCAGTGAGTTAGAACATCTAACTTGCTCAGGTAATAGATTTGATCTATTAACTTCATACCTGCATTTGATGTAGTATAGATCTAAGTTGATTTGATCAATCTTTTCTTTCTTGTTTGATTTTAATTTTTGATTTAATATCATATCTTGCTTATATAATAGATCTAAGATCTAGATATTTATATATTTATTTAAATAAATATTTAATTTATTTAAGTCTTTCATTGCATGATCTTAAAAAAGTTTCAAGATCTATCCATGAAATCCTAGATCTGGTTCCTTTATGCGCCTTGCCTCTACTGGTATCCACTCGGGCAGGATCTAAACATCTTCTCCTCATAAATTTTTTCTCCAAAAATTAAATCTGGATCTGATCCGAAGAACCTTTAAAACTATTTCTGAAGGCAGCTCGTCCATTACACGAACACCATCACATAGATTCTGAATATTGTGCCAAAAATCTTGGACCTTCTTTCAAATTTGTGCCTAACTTTTTAGGCTTATAGAAGTGAAGAAGAGAGAGGATAGAGGAGGTGTGGGATATCAGGAATGGTAGACTTTGGGCATGGAAAATTATTTCTTGCATTGAATGCACTTTGACGTGAGAAAGGCTTTTATGTCCAATGCCTATATAGAGTCCCATTTGACCAAAATAACTCATTTATTTTATCATTAGGACTCTAGGACTTATTCTTCATGAAAAACCACCAGATCTCATCTATTTTTTTTACCAAAAAATGATTCAAAAAGGTGTCAGCATGAGTAGATAAGAAAGAGTCCACTGCGCCTAGGACTCTTCCCTTAAGAGTTTAATCCAAATTAAACTCTATAATAACATAATCTAGACACCTCCAAAAATTATAGAATTTATTACACCTAATGCATAACTAGTGCTCTATCACATATCTAAAAACTAGATTAAAATAATTTTTAAAAAAAAATTTAGAAGCATTTGATCAAGTGACCCTCAATTCTCTCAAACAGGTCAACTTTTGACCCTAGTCAAATTTGATATTGAATTGATTTAATTTCTATAATTAATCTAACCTAGACTTATTCTTGTCAGATAAAAAATAAATCCATTCAAAATATAAGAATGAGTCAAATTAAATTTGAGTCGGTTGCGATGAATCAGAAAGATTTTAGAAGGCGAAAGTCATGCTCAATCATGTGCTATCACAATTACCTTGAACCTGATTGGATCTAATCCAAATCAATCAAACTGGCTTAGCTCAATTGATGACATCTAGACCTAAATCCTTATTTGTGTGATCCAGTTAGGTACAATTCTATCTGATAATAAGACATGTCGTGATCTCCATCATCGACATCATCGAGACACCTTTAGATGGACCAAAACTTTTTTGATTCATACAATTAGAATGATTAATCATCAAAATCATCCTAATTGCTCCTAAAATCCATCAATGACACCTAGCAGTATATGGTGGCAACCCATCAAAACTAAAAGCAAAACTTTTGATATAGTTACCTATGTGATTGGGTTCTTCTATCTTGAGCTCCGATAGGATTAGTGTTAAGGTGAACTCATCAAACCTAATGTCTATCATATGAATTAATCATTCGATTCGAGTTTAATGTAAAACCCTAATAGAAGCTCTTTCCATCATCTTCACTTTGCCATGGCCGTGGGCTTATGAACACAATCTCATGATTATCATAGAACTACTCTTCATCTACCAAGGTAGATAGATCTCCTATTAGTGTAATCCAATTCTTACAATGAACATGCTATAGCCAACATACACCTCAGAATTTCAAATGGCTAGGAGATCGAGTTATGGTATAGTCAAAATATAACACCCTCAATGTGAACTATCGATGCATCTCAGGTCAAAGAACTAGACACATCACTACAGCATTGAATCAGTCATCGACGAGAAGGTAGACTTTCTTATGACTACTTATAGTGGTCACACTCAGTGCCCTCATTCTCTAACGAGTATCTGTACTCTAGCTCTAATATCTTCACACCATAGACTTAAGATACGTCTATCCTAAGAAAGTGATCATATACCAACCTTCTGAATTGATCACCATCCTCGTGATGATCCTACGGTCAGAAGCAGTTTATGAGTTAATTATGAAAATTTATATCTTAAATTTTTAACTCTTAAAAATATGAATTATCATTACCATTAACTCAAAGGATGTATCATAGATACTTTTAAATATACACTATGATAGAAAATAATTTATTTATTAATTTATAATTAAAATTATAAAATTATCCTTAGAAGTATATTACAAGTCACAGCCAATCTGACTTCTAGGATACACATCTAACAATCAGATGCTGTCCTTTTATACTGCGATAATAATGGTACCATAGTCCTAGCTAAGAAGCTGAGGTCTCACCAGAAATCCAAGCGCATCGAGCGGCGATACCACCTCATCCACGATTACCTCAAGAAGGGATACGTCGAGGTCAAGAGACTTGACTCCATAGACAATGTGATTGACCTACTGACAAAGCCATTAAGCTAGTAGAAGATCGAAGCCTATCTTGAGAAGATGGGACTTAGATTTTTAGCCAATTAGCTTTAGATCAAGTGAAAGTTTGTTAGATATGTACCCTAGAAGCCAGATTGGATAAACACTTATAATACACTTCTAAGAATAATTTTATAATTTTGATTATAAATTAATAAAATAGTTATTTTCTATCATAGTATGTATTTAAAGTGTCTGTGATACTTTCTTTAAGTTAATAGAAATGACAATTCATATTTTCAAGAGTTAAAAATTTAAGACATGAATTTTCATAATTAACTCATAAACTACTTCTGACCATAGGATCATCACGAGAATTGTGATCAATCCGGAAGGTTGGTGTATGATTGCTTTTTTAGGATAGATGTGTCTTAAGTCTATGGTGTGGTGACACTGGAGCGAGAGTACAGGTACTCGTTAAAGAATGAGGACACTGAGCGTGACCATCTCGAGCAGTCATAAAAAAGTTTATCTTCTTGTCGATGATTGATTTGATGCTGTAGTGGTGTGTCTGATTCTTTGATCTATGATGCATCGATAGTTCACCTTGAGGGTGTTATAGTTTGACTACACCATAACTCGATCTCCTAGCCATTCGAAATCTTGAGGTGTATGTTGGCTATAGCATGTTGATTATAGAAATTTTATTGCACCAATAGGAGATCTATCTAACTTGGTAGATGAGGAGTAGCCTATGATAATCATGATATTGAGTCCTTAAGCCCATGGCCATGGCAGAGTGAAGATGATAAAAAGAGTTTCTATTAGGGTTTTATATTGAACTCGAATCAAATAATTAATTCATATGACGGATGTTGAATTTGATGAGCTCACCTTAATCCTAATCCTGTCGAGGCTCAAGATAGAAGAATCCAATCACACAGGTAGCTGCACTGAGAGATTCACTTTTAGTTCTGTTGGATTGCAACCATATACTGCTAGGTATCACTGGTGGATTTTGAGAGCAATTAGAATGATCTTGATGATTGATCATTCAAATTATATGAATTAAAAAGTTCTGATCCATCAAAAAGTATTTTGATGATGTCGATGATAGAAATCGCGACATATCTGAAGGAAAAACCTATTTTTTGGATCAGGTTCGTTCAGATCTGATTGGATCAAGAAGAATATTTCAAAATTTTTTTCTCTAAGATCCTAATCAGACCTGAGACTTCTCAGATCTGATCTTATTGATCTAATAATAAAAATAAAATAAAAATAAAAATTAAATCTAATTTAATTATACCATTATTTTGGATAATCCAATTATCCTATGATGATCTCGATGTTTGCCTGAGGTTCTGGATGTAGCCACGCAAGCACCTGGCCTCTATCGGTATCCACTCGGATAGGATCTGAAGATCTTCTTTTTCTCAATCAATCCTCCAAAAATGAGATATAGATCTGATCTTGAAGGTCTTCAAAACTTTTTTTGAAGAACTGTCATTGTCTCTTGCAGCAGTGCTACCTTCTTCCTTTCCTGACGCCTTTCACTTGCTTGGATCGCACCTTATTCATGCCCAAAACCCCTTGAGCATGGAGAGGAGAGAGAGGATCAGAGGATGGCATGGAGGAGGGAGAGTGGCTTTGTGGCATGGGCTAAAGATAGAAGCATTAAAACCTAAGTGCAGATAGGGTTTATATAGATCCTACTGTGCCATGCAGTGCCACATCATCCCAGCCAATCACAGCCCTTTGAGTAATCAAATCTAAATCTGATTGGTGGGATGACATCATCTGATCCAATTTGATGAGGGACCCTCAAAACCCTCCTAAGGTGGCACCAAGACTGGGTCAAACAAGAGTTCTTGGCACCGTAGAGTTTAATCCCCTAAAGCAACACTGGAGTTCCATCTGTATGAAACTCCTCCTTTATGCTCATGGGATGTACGTCTCCCTAGGCATGCACCCTCTTCCTATCTGCATTTAGTAGGAGGATAAGGCCCTGGGTATTCTCCTATAGGTGCATGACACATGGGCAGATGTCCAAGTGTCCAGGGTCAACATTTGACCAATGTCCGAAAACAAGAATTAGTAGGTGATCGAAAATGGCAGGTGTTGTCTTAAATTTATCTCATAAATTAAGACAATCCTTTTTTGATCTGGACGAGCTTTAGTCAGATCAAGTAAAGGTTCCTGAGTAAGTCCAAACATATTTGGATCAGTTGAGACAAGCTTTAATGATTATTAAAGAAAAACATTAGGCTTAATCATGTGCTAGCACGATTTCCTCGAACCTAATTGAATCTTATTCAAATCAATTGAACTAGATTAGTCCAATTGATGACATCCAGATCTAAATTCTTATTGTGTGATCTAGTTAGGTTTAGTTTCGTATGGTAATGAAATATGTTATGATCTCTATCATCAACATTATTGAAATACCTTCCGATGGATTAGAACTTTTTTGATTTAGACAACTAGTATGATCGATCATTCAAATCATTTTAATTGCTCCCAAAATCCACTAGTGACACCTAGCAGCATATGGTGGCAACCCATCAGAATTGAAAGCGAACCTCTTGGTGCAATTACCTATGGATTAGGTTCCTCTACTTGAGCCCCAACCGGATTAAGGTTAAGGTGATCTAGTCAAATCCTAATATCCATCATATGAATTAATCATTCAGTTTAAGTCCAATATGAAAATCCTAATAGAAACTCTTTCTATTATTTCACTCTGCCATGGCCATGGGCTTATGGACTTGATTCTCATGATCATCATAGGGCTGCTTCTCATCTACCGAGGTAGATAGATCCCCTATTGGTGCAATCCAATTCCTACAATGAACATGCTATAGCCAACATACACCTCAAGGTTCTGAATGGCTAGAAAATTGAGTTATAGTATAGTCAAACTATAACACCTTTAAGGTGAACTGTCGATGCACCTTAAATCAAAGAACCAAACACGCCACTGCAGCTTCAAGCCAGTCATCAACGAGAAGGTAGACTTACTCATGACTGCTCGTGGTGGTCACACTCAATGCCCTCATTCTCTAATGAGTATCTATACTCTCGCTCCAGTGTCTCTACACCGTAGACTCAAGATTCATTTATCCTAAAGAAGCGATCATACACCAACCTTTCGGATTAATCACCATCCTCATGATGATCCTATAGTCGGGAGCATTTTATGAGTTAATAATGAAAATTCATGTCTTAAATTTTTAACTCTTGAAAATATGAATTATCATTACTATTAACTCAAGAGATGTATCACAGACACTTTCAAATACACACTGTGATAGAAAATAACTTATTTTATTATTTATAGTCAAAATTATAATTTTTTCCTTAGAAGTGTATTACAAGTGTCAGTCAATCTGGCTTCTAGGGCACACATATCTAACAAACTCCCACTTGATCTAAAGCCAATTGGCTACAAATCTAAGTCTCATCTTCTTAAGGTGGGCTTCGATCTTCTATTAGCCCAACGGCTTTGTAAGTGGGTTTGCCACATTATCTATGAAGTTGACTCTCTTGACCTCGATGTAACCTTTCTCGACGTAATCACGGATGAGGTGGTATCACCGCTCGATGTGCTTAGATTTCTGATGAGACCTCGGCTCCTTAGTTAGGGCTATGGCACCATTATTATCATAGTACAGAGGAATGGCATCCGATGGCATCACTTCGATCTCTGTGGTAAACTTTTTATACCAGAATGCTTTCTTCATAGCTTCTGATGCAGCGATATACTCTACTTTCATGGTAAAATCTGCTATCACTGTCTGCTTGGAACTCTTCCAACTAACAGTACCACCATTACACATAAACAAACTCCCAGATTTTGACTTTCGATCATCTATATCGAACATAAAATCTGAGTCTATATATCCCTAAACTTGGAGTTCTCCATTACCAAAGACCAACTTCATATTCTTAGTTCTTCTCAAGTACTTAAGGATACATTTCACAAAAGTCCAGTATTCTTTATCTAGATTCGATTGATATCTGCTCGTGACACTCACAGTATGGGCTATATTAGGTCATGTACATAATATGGCATACATAAGGCTCCCTATTGCTGAAGCATAAGGGATCTTGCTCATGCATTCAATCTCCTTAGGTGTGTTGGAATACATTTTCTTGAAGAGATGAATGCCATGTCTGAAGGGTACCAATCTTCTCTTGGAGTTTTTCATGCTAAATCTCTTTAGCACTTCCTCTATGTACATCTTCTGTGAAAGACCTAGCATCCTATTCGGTCTATCTCTATAGACCTTAATTCCTAGAATGAAGTATGCTTCTTCTAGGTCTTTTATGGGGAATTCTTTAGATAACCATATTTTAACTATGGTCAACATGAGAATATCATTCTCAATAAGGAGGATATCATCCACGTACAGTACGAGAAAAATAATAGTGCTTCCACTGACCTTTTTGAAAATACATAATTTCTTCTCATTCTTGATGAAACCAAATAATTTGATCACATCATTAAAATAAGTATTCCAGCTCCGAGATGCTTGCTTAAGTCCATATATGGATCTTTGCAGCTTGCATACTTTGTGATCAGCATCACTGGATGTGAAATCTAGCGACTGTTCCATATAGATATCTTCCTCAAGGTATTCATTTAAGAATGCCATTTTCATATCCATTTGCCATATTTCATAATCAAAATAGGCTGCAACAGCAAGCAATATGCGGATGGATTTTAGCATGGTCACTGATGAAAAGGTATCTTGATAGTCAATGCCTTTGCGCTGACTATACCCTTTTGCCACTAATCTAGCTTTGAATATCTTCATGTTTTCATCTGCACCAATCTTTCTCTTATAGATCCATTTACACCTAATAGGTACTATACCTTCAGGTAGATCTACCAAGGTCCAGACTTGGTTTGAGTGCATCGAGTCAATTTCTGACTTCATTGCCTCTAACCATTTCTCGGAGTGGATATCCGATATCACCTCATCATAAGTTTTGGGATCATAGGTTTTGGGATCATCATCATTAAAAGAAGGAACCACTTGTAATTTTATTTCTTTCATAAAGAATATTACAATGGTCCTTAAGAAAACTAATTATATAGCCTTCTTATGCTAAACATGAAATAGAAATCAAATTCCTATTTGTAGCAGGCACATAATAATAATTTCTAGGTACTAAATCTAAGCCAGATGGTAGTTGAAGAGGATAGGTTCCTACGACCACAGTAGTAACCCTTGCTCCATTTTTGATGCATAGGATCATCTCACCATCCCTCAGCCTCCTGCTATCCTCAAGACCCCGCATGGAAGTGCACAAATGAGCACTAAAACCAAAGTCAAGCACCTAACTGGATGCAAAAAAAATGATAAGGTTAGATTCAATAACGAGCATACCTCCAGAAGGACCTATCTCCTTCTTATTCTTCAAGATGGTCAGGTATGTAAGGCAGTTCCGCTTTCAGTGGCTATCAGTATTACAATGGAAATACTTTGCTTTATCAACGGCCTTCTTCTTCAGCTCTGTCTTCTTTTTCTTTCCATCTTCCACCTACTTTTTCACAGACTTCTTCTTCTTTCCAAAAGACTTTCTCTTGAAAGAAGTCCATTCTATAGCAAGTACTGAGCCTTTAGAACCTTTGATAAAAAGCTCAGCAGTAACCAATATATTCATAAGCTCGGTCAGAGTATTTTGAAGTTTATGCATATGGTAGTTCATGATGAACTACCCATACGCATTAGTCAAGGATTGCAGAATTATATTATTCTGCAGATCCTAGTCTAACTTCACTCCAAGCTTCTCAAGCTCTTCTAAGTCCTTGTTCATCATCAGATAATGATCTTGGACTGACTGTCCATCACACATTTTAGTCTTAAATAGTCGTTTAGTGATATGATATTTGGCTGTACAACTCTGTTCACCAAATAACTCTTGCCGATGAGCCAACATTTGGTGGGCAATCTTGATATCTTTATGTTGGCACTGAAGCTCATCAGACATCGAGCCCAACATGTAGTATTTGACCTTATTATCTTCATCCATCCATTTGTCATGAGACACTCTATTTAGCGGATAAATGAGATAGTAAGGTGGAGGGATCCTGGTCCAATACATGAGTCAACTTCTCAAAATCTAAAATAATTTTGAAGTTCTGGAGCCAATCCTTGTAATTGAATCCGATCAATCTATGGGTGTCCAGGATATGGGCTAGTAGGTTGGATGCAAATATTTTTCTTTTTCCTATTGAGAGCCAAAGTTTCTAGTTAGATTTTGTAATTAAGACTTGACCAATTTATTTAAGGGTTTGATTTTTAAACAAATTAGCTTCCACTATTTTCTCAAATCCCTACACTCCCTCTATAGAGATGCGAAATCTCTATGATTACTGATTTTTAGTGGGTGGTGCAGTCCCACCAACTGACTCATCTCCTCACCTAATAGTTATTGGTGATGGGTTAGGCAATGAGTGAACAACTCTTATCCAATGATTCTCTAATCATGGTGCACCAAGACTTGATCTTTAATTCATGAATCTCACCATGCCTAGAATATTGATCCACTCCTTAGTAAGTTAGACCCACCATTTACATAGATTGGATTCCTAATTAGGTCTCTCACCGCATTTAGAATATTGAGCCCAATCCATCCTCCAGCCCTTAGCATCCAATGCCTAATAGACATGATTGCATCTTTCTGGTGCAACTGAACCACTGTGATCAGTCAAGAATAATCAACCTCGAAAAGAGTCCGCACATCTACAATGGTAGAAGACCTTAGACTTAATCTTTTCTTAAGAAGATTTGATTTAGATCTCTTTCAACTTGACTTGACATAGCCATAACCATTACGACTAACCTAGTGGCATGGGTTAGCTCGTATTGTTAGCCACCTTAGATCAGGACTGGGCCAATAAATATGATCAGATAAGTGAGATCGGTGGAAGGGATATGCCATTAACTCGATAAGAATGCATTCGAGTTGAGTAGCTCCCAATTAAAAATCAGTCGATCGTATCTGCCAAACTTACCTTAGACATTAAATTGTTGAGCTAGAACCAATCTGGTTAGCTTACAATCCAAACTTTAACCATTGAACCTAATTAGGTCTTAACTTGATCGATCACTCATGTGAGTTGACTTTGATCCAGACTTAATCCTATTAGACTGATCAATTTAAGTACTCTTGATCCCACCTAACCAATTCTTAATTCGATTTGATCAACCGCTAGACCTAATTGAGCTACCCAAGTCCGAACCTAATTTTATAAATATCTCTTAGATCTGAAAATTCTTAATTTTAGACATAATATATTTCATAATCTTAATTCTTAATTAAGTTTAGGATTCATAAATAAAATATGTAAATAAAATTCTAGAATTTTAGGATCTAAGATTTTGTAGAAAATAAGTTTTTTTTATTTTTGATTAAGGATGAATGCACAGCATCCCTACATACCATAAGAACACTCCATCAAATGGAAGGAGAGAGCCTTTAAACTCCACTTTATTCTTATGATCGGACAGCCAAGGAGCACGCCTTAATCAAAAACATGATAAATCTACAAAATTAGTTGATCTATATCATATATCACATATATAAAAATTGATCTAACTAAAAATAAATTTTGCATACATCTCATGTATCATATCATACATATTTTTAGATCTAAATTATCTCATAAACATCTAAAAAAATAAAATTTAAATTTGATTATATCAAATTAAAATTTATTCTAGATAATTTTGTAGAACTATTCTATAATTAGTCTAAACATGCATCTATCATATCTCATATGAATAAATTAAATAAATTTATTTTCTATTTTTTAGATCTAATTATAATATTTATAATATCAAAAAATAATAAATAAATAGATCTAAAAATTATAATTAATTAAATTAAAATTATGATTATGCTAGACTACACATAGAATAATTCTATTCCTAGTCTAGTCTTGCATCTCATACATCTTAGATCTAGATTACTTAATTTTTAATTTTTTAATTTTAGATCTAATCACATTTAATATGACATCTAAAATTATCTAATTATTAGATTAAAAATAAATTAAAATTAGATCTAATAAATTATGGAACCTGGCTCTGATACCAGTTGAAGGAAAAATCTATTTTTTGGGTCAGGTTCGTTCAGATCTGATTAGATCAGGAGGGATATTTCAAAAATTTTTTCTCTAAGATCCTAATCAGACCTGAGACTCCTTAGATATGATATTATTGATATAATAATAAAAATAAAATAAAAATAAAAATAAAATCTAATTTAATTATACCTTTATTTTGGATAATCTAATTATCCTATGATGATTTCGATGTTTGTTTGAGATTTTGGATGTAGCCACGCAAGCGCTTGGCCTCTATCGGTATCCACTCAGACAAGATCTAGAGATCTTCTTCTTCTCAATCAATCCTCTAAAAATTAGATATAGATCTGATCTTGAAGGTCTTCAAAACTTCTTTTGAAGAACTATCGTTATCTCTTGCAGCAGTACTGCCTTTTTTCTTTCCTGGCGTCTTTTACTTGCTTGGATCACACCTTATTCATGTCCAAAACCCCTTGGGTGTGGAGAGGAGAGAGAGGACTAGAGGATGACATGGATAAGAAGGGAGAGAGGCTTTGTGGCATGGGCTAAAGATAGAAGCATTAAAACCTAGGCACAGATGGGATTTATATAGATCCTGCTGCACCATGCAGTGCCACATCATCCCAGCCAATCATGACCCTTTGAGCAATCAGATCTAAATCTGATTGGTGGGATGACATCATCTGATCAAATCAGATGAGCAACCCTTAAAACCCTCCTGAGGTGGCACCAAGATCGGGTCAAACAAGAGTTCTTGGCACCACAGAGTTTAATCCCCTGAAGCAATCCTAGAGTCCCATCTGTATGGGACTCCTCCTTTATCCTCGTGGGATGCACATCTCCCTAGGCATGCACCCTCTTCCTATCTGCATTTAGCAAGGAGACAAGGCCTCAGGTACTCTCCTATAGGTGCATGACATATAGGTAGATGTCCAAATGTCCAGGGTCAATATTTGACCAATGTCTGAAAACATGAATTTGTAAGTGATCGAAAATGATAGGTGTTGTCTTAAATTTATCTCATAAATTAAGATAACTTTTTTCTGATCTGGATAAGCTCCAGTCAGATCAAGTAAAGGTTCTTGAGTGAGTCCAAACATATTTGGCTCAGTCGAGACAAGCTTTAATGATTATTAAAGTAGAATATTAGGCTCATTCGTGTGCTAGCATAATTTTCTTGAACCTAATTGAATCTAATTCAAATCAATTGAACTAGATTAATCTAATTGATGACATCCAAATCTAAACCCTTGTTTGTGCGATCCAGTTAGGTTTGGTTTCATATGATAATGGGATATATCACGATCTTTATCATCAACATCATCGAAACACCTTCCGATGGATCAGAACTTTTCTGATTCAGACAACTAGTATGATCGATCATCCAAATCATTCTAATTACTTTCAAAATCCATCAGTGACACTTAGCAGCATATGGTGGCAACCCATCAAAACTGAAAGCAAATCTCTCGGTGTAGTTATCTGTGTGATTAGGTTCCTCTATCTTGAGCTCCGATCAGATTAGGGTTAAGGTGATCTCGTCAAATCCTAATATCCATCATATGAATTAATCATTCGATTCAAGTCTAATATAAAAATTCTAATAAAAACTCTTTCTATTATTTTACTCTACCATGGCCATGAGCTTATGGACTTGATTCTCATGATCATCATAGGGCTGCTCCTCATCTACCGAGGTAGATAGATCCCCTATTGGTGCAATCCAATTCCTATAATGAACATGCTATAGCCAACATACACCTCAGAATTTTGAACGGCTAGGAGATCGAGTTATGGTGTAGTCAAACTATAACACCCTCAAGATGAACTGTCGATGCACCTCAGATCAAAGAATCAGATACACTACTGAAGCTTTGAGCCAATCATCGATGAGAAGGTAGACTTCTTCATGACTGCTCGAGGTGGTCATGCTCAGTGCCCTCGTTCTCTAATGAGTATCTATACTCTCACTTGGATGTCTCTACATTATAGACTCAAGACTCATCTATCCTAAAGAAGTGATCGTACACCAACCTTTTGGATCAATCACCATCTTCATGATGATCCTATGGTCGGGATCATTTTATGAGTTAATAATGAAAATTCATGTCTTAAATTTTTAACTCTTGAAAGTATGAACTATCATTACCATTAACTCAAGAGATGTATCACAAACACTTTCAAATATACACTATGATAGAACATAATCTATTTTATTATTTATAGTCAAAATTATATTTTTGTCCTTAGAAGTGTATTACAAGTGTCAGCCAATCTAGCTTCTAGAGTACACATATCTAACAATGTCTCATTACTATATAGAACTAAACCTAACTAGATCACACAAACAAGGGTTTGGGTATAGATGTTATCAATTGAGCTAATCCAATTTGATTGATTTGGATTAGATCCAATCAGATTCAAGAAAATTATGCTAACACACGATTGAGCCTGGCTTTCTCCTTCTATAATCTTTCTAATTCATCACAATCGAGTCAAATTTAATTTGACTCATTCCTATATCTTGAATGGGTTTATTTTTATCTTACTAGAATAAGTTCAAGTCAGATAAATTGTAGAAATTAAATCCATTCCTAGTGCAATTGGACTAGGGTCAAAAGTTGATCCAATTGAGAGAATTGAGGGTCACCTTCTTCTAAAAACTTTTCTAGAAATCTTTTTGATCTAATTTTTGGATATGTGATAGGGCTCGATTCATGCTATGGGTGTGCCAAATTTCATTATTTATAGTAGTGGTTCATCTTGGTTTTGAGAGAGTTTGATTTGGATTAAACTCTTGAGAGAAGAGTCCTAGGCGCAATAGACTCTCCTTATCTACTCATGTTGCCCACTTTTTGTTTGATTTTTGGCAACAAAAACTTGATGGGATCTGGGGTTCCACATGGAGTATAAGTCCTAGAGTCCCAATGATCAAATAAGTATGTTATTTGGTCAAAGTGGGACACTATATGGCATTTGGTTTTTAAACCTTTCTCACACAAAAAAGAGTTGTTGCATGATTTTATTTTCCATGCAGAGGTGTTGTTGCCCATACCATATCTCACACCCCCACTATCCTCTATCTCCTTCTCTTCTACATGCCTAAAAAGTTAGGCACAAATCTGAGAAGAAAGTCCAAGGTTTTTGGTGCAAGATTTAGGATCTATGAGATGGTGTTCGTGTGACGGACGGGCTACCTTCAGAAATAGTTTTGAAGGATCTACAGATTAGATTTAGATATAATCTTCGGAGAAGAGATTCATGAGGAGAAGATGTTTAGATTCTACCTAAGTGGATACTAGTAGAATCCAGGCATGTGCATGGCTCCTTTGAGAACCTTAGGAACCAATAGTATCATTGTAGGGTAATTAGATTACCCAACAAGATACTTAAAATTAAATCTGATTTAATTTTATTTTTAATTTTTAATATCAAATCATTATGATTAGATCTGAGAACTCTTAGGTCTGATTAGATTAAAGAAATTTTTGTAGAAAATCTATCTTAGATTTGATCAGATCTGGACGATCCTGCAGCAGAAAATTAGATTTTTCCTTCAGTCCAAGGTTTCGATGTTAGCCGCGCACGTACCCCCTTCCACCAGCATCCACTCTGATCAAATCTAGAGGTCTTCTCCATCTAGATATGATCTTAGAAAATCAGATCTGAAATCTTTTTGGTGTACCTTCAATCCAATCTTCGGCAATAGGATGTTTGTCACATGAATGGGATCTCTTTGACTCAATCTTTGCAGCAGTAGTCCACCAACCTTTGATGGCTGATTTGCCCAACCCCTTAAGCATGGAGAAGAGGGAGAGGAGGAGGGTGAGATGGCATGGGAGATGGAGGGAGAGGTAGAGTGGTGGCGTGGTAAGGCTTGAATATCAAAACCCTTGGCATAGGGTCTATTTATAGACCTATACGCAATCCTGTAGTCCTAGGGCTTTAAACAACCAATTTGCTTAAAACAGAAGGATTCCTTAAGCCTCCTATGCCCATCACAAAATTCTTCTAATTTTTGTTGCACAAAAACTAAGAAAAATTGCACCATTTATCAGTATAAGAAAAGGTTTAGGGGCAGGGGTTCTATCTCTAGGGAGTTTGAATAATTCAAACTTTCTTGTTCCATTCAAACTCTTTGAGTGGATAAACCCATGTTTATCCACTAAGGGTGCATGCTAGGAGGGGATGCACCCTCCTCTCTCATGCACATCCATCTAGGGCATGTACCCAAAGAGAAATCCCAAGAAGCGTGTGCCTCCCCTCTTCATTCCTACAAAGATCGGGTCAAAATGGCCCATGTCCTGATTCCATCTCATGGTTTTAGGACAAGCCCTAATTTGATTAGGACAAACCTTGATCTGACCAGAAAAAGGCCCAGTCAGACTAGAACAAACCCATACAGGATTTCTGAATGAGCTAAATTAGATTTGACTAAGTCCAGACCAACCAGAAAGTACATAGGAGGAGAAAGTCAGGTCCAATCGTGTACTAGCATGATTTTTTTGAACTTGATTAGATCTAATCCAAATCAATCAAATCATATTGATCCAATTAATGACATCCATATTCAAATCCTTATTTGTGTGACCCAATTAGATTTAGTTCTGTATGGTAATGGGATATGTCATGATCTCTATCATCGACATCATCGAAATATCTTTCGATGGATCAGAACTCTTTTGATTCATCCAATTAGAATTATCGATCATCAAGATATTTCTAATTGATTCCAAAATCCATAAGTAATACCTAGTAGTATATGCTGGCAATCCATTAGAACCGAATGTGAAGCTCTCAGTGCAGCCAACTATGTGATTAGATTCTTCAATCATGAGCCCCAATAGGATCTAGATCAAGATGAACTCATCAGATCCAATACCTGTCATATGAATAAATCATTCAATTTAAGTCTGATGTGAAATCCTAATAGAAACTTATTTTTATTATTTTATAATACCATGACTATGGGCTTCAGAACTCAATCTCATGATCATCATAGAACTACTCTTCTATCGAGGTTGATAGATCCCATTTTGGTGCAATCTATTTTCTACAATGAATATGATACACCTCAAGATTCCAAATGGCTAGGAGATTGAGTTATTATTGAAAAATATATTCCAAAGCTAATCATTATCTTGTTTATGATTGAGCTACCTTATAATTATAATTAATTTATTAATTAATAAAATAAATTTTTTAATTTTTTCATCATAAAGTCTACATCTTCTAATGAACTCCATTATTGTGATGAAGTTCTTAGGACTATTTAGTTTCAATAAAGAAAGAATTTATCAATTAGTCTATAAATAGTTTACGACCAAATGAAACGTTGTTAATTAGGACAACAGCATTTATCGAGCATAGATCATTGTATGCCATATAAGTTAGTTGTCCTCTTAACTAAAGAGTATGGAGATACTGGTATGGCATACAAGTAAGATATAAGGGTACATCATCACTGAACATGATCAACTATAGAACATTTTATTGTCAAGAATCGCTCTGATGGAATTTAGGTATAAGTATCCCTCAGACTTGAGATCACCATAACGGCTTGCAAGCAACTCACTGTGCTTTGATATCAGACTAACTAAATTTCTAATTCAGTAACGAAAGATTTTTGGGCACAGTCAAGTACTTGCAAAGTCAGTGAGTGATCAAGATGGGATTGACCATTCCAAGAGTTGGAGAAGAATACATCACTATATTTCAATATAGCAAAACCTTGGTTAGGATAATCCATGAGATGGATTTGGTATTTTGAAATACAATATGGATGATCTAATTTGAGTTGATAGTTAAACTTTGAGATGTCCTACAAGTATTTTGGTCAAGAGGATGAATTATATGAAAACCACATCCATATGGGTTCTAAGGATGTTGTTCTACACATTTGACCTATCCGACCGTCGGGTATCATTGCTAGATGATCACTTTGATTGATATAAAAAATTATTTCTATACTACTAGCGTAGGTTCGAATCTATAGAATTATATATATAAAAGTTCTCGATCTGATCAGATGGTTGATCGATGATTAAGAATCATTCTAGGATTAAACAATTAATATGATTGATGTTTAACCTAGTGCAAATATTATGGAAGGATCGATTAGCAATTAGATTGCTAATTAGCTTAATTTAATTAAGCTAGAGGATTGAGATTAAATCTAATTAAATATAATTTAATTAGATTTAATTTTAGTCTGATTGGATCAAGTCCAATTGATTTATTGGATAAGCCAATTGCAAGAAAGAACGAGTCCTAGTTCAATTAGAACTTATATCAATCTAATTTCTAATTTAATTAAAAATTAAATTAAAATTAAATATAAGTTAATATGATTTAATTAAGATCTTAGTTGGACTAAGATCTTTTCTAATTGGATTAGATTTATTTTAATTTAATTTGGTTCAAAGTGCTAGATATATGTGTCCTAGAAGCCAGAATTGGCTGACACTTGTAATACACTTCTAGGGGCAAAATTATAATTTTGACTATAATTAATGAAATAGGTTATTTTCTATCACACCTATGTATTTAGTGTCTGTGATACATCCTTTGAGTTAATGGTAATGATAATTCATATTTTCAAGAGTTGAAAATTTAAGACATGAATAATCATTATTAACTCATAAACAGCTCCCGACCATAGGATCATCATGAGGATGGTGATTGATTCGGAAGGTTGGTGTACGATCACTTCTCTTTAGTAGATGAGTCTTGAGTCTACGGTGTGGAGACACCGGAGCGAGAGTACAGGTACTCGTTAGAGAACGAGGGCACTGAGCGTGACCACCTCGAGTAGTCATTAGGAAGTCTACCTTCTCGTCAATGACTGACTCGATGCTGCAGTAGTGTGTCTGGTTCTTTGACCTGAGATGCATCGGCAGTTCACCTTGAGGGTGTTATAGTTTGACTACACCATTACTCGGTCTCCTAGCCATATGGAACCCTGAGGTGTATGTTGGCTATAGCATGTTCATTGTAGGAACTGGATTGCATCAAGATGGGATCTATCTACCTCGGTGGTAGAGGAGCAGCCCTATGATAATCATGAGAATCAAGTCCTGAAGCCCATGGCCATGGCAGAGTGAAATAATAGAAAGAGTTTCTATTTAGATTTTCACATTGGACTCGAATCGAATGATTATATCATATGACAGAGACTAGGGTTTGACGAGTTTACCTTAACCCTAATCTGATCGGGGCTCAAGATAGAAGAACTTAATCACACAGGTAGCTGCACCAAGAGGTTCGCATTCAGCTCTGATGGGTTGCCACCATATACTGCTAGGTGTCACTGGTGGATTTTGGGAGCAATTAGAATGATTTAGATGATCGATCATTCTAGCTGTTCGAATCAGAAGAGTTCTGATCCATCGAAAGGAGTTTCGATGATGTCTATGATAGAGATCATGACATATCCCATTACCATACAGAACTGAACCTAACTGGGTCACACAAACAAGGGTTTGAATCTGGTGATCATCAATTGAACTGATCTAGTTCAATTGATCTGAATGAGATTCAATTAGGTTCAAGGAAATCGTGCTAGCACTCGATTGAACCTAACGTTCTTCTTTTACTATCATAAATAAGTTGTCCTGACTGAGCCAAAGGAGTTTGTGCTCAATCAGAGGCCTTCATATGGTCTGACTGGAGGTTGTCCAAGTCAGAATAGGTTGTCTTATTTGTAAGACATTACCTGCCATTTTTGGTCACCTGCCATTTCTTGTTCTTTGACTTTGGTCAAAAGTCTACCTTTGACTGGTCAAACGTTGACCATTGACCCTTTGACTTTTGACCACATGTCATGCACCTATTGGAGAGCTGGTGGGGGCCTGTCCCCCTGCCAGAACCTGGCAAGGAGAAGGGCGCACGCCAAGGGTGGCGTGAGCCCAAGTAGGAGGCGCCTAGGAGTCCTTGTTGGACAAGGACTCCACCTCCCTTTTGGATTCCAATCAGAGTTCTACTAAGAATCCAGTTTGACTGGTCTTAGGCGCCCTCTAAGGAGGAATCCAGGGGTCTCTATTCCAACCAATCAGATTTAGATCTGATTTCACAAAGGGTTGTGATTGGTTGAGAGGAAGAGGAGTTGGATCACAAGAGGTCTATAAATAAGACCCTGCGCCCAACCCTAATTCTAAGCGAATGAAATTAGACACGCCCCAAGGCTGCCTCTCCCCTCCTTCTCCATGCCATAGTCTCTTCTCCCCTTGCTCTCCACGTCCAAAAGAGTTTTGGACTTAGGTTGGTGCGATTCAGATCAAGGAAAGGCGATCAAAAGCAAGAAGGCTGCGCTGCTGCAAAAGGACGACTGCAGATCTTCAAAAGAGTTTTGAAGATCCTCCAGATCAGATCCAGATCTGATTTTTGGAGGTGTGATAGAGAAGAAGAGGATCTCCAGATCCAACCCGAGTGGATACCGGTAGAGGCCAGGCGCTTGCGTGGCTAAGATCCAGAACCTTCCGCTGCAATCAGGATCATCTACAGGGTAATAGGATTACCCAAATCAGGTAAATTAAATTTGATTTAATTTATCTTATTTTATTTTATTTATTAAAATAATAAGAATCAGATCTGAAACATATCAAGATCTGATTGAGATCAAGAGAAAATTTTTGAAATATATCTCTTGATCTAATCAGATCTGGACGAACCTGGACCGGGAAATCAGGATTTCCCTTCAACTGGTATCAGAGCCATGGTTCTAAATTGTTTAGATCTGATTTTAATTTTATTTTAATTAGAAAATAAAGTGATTTCAGATGTCACATGAGATGTGATCAGATCTGAAATCAGAAAAATTAAAATTAAATGATTTGGATCTAAGAACATGAAGATATGCATGACTAGTTCTAGAATAGAATAGTTCTATAGAATAGTTTTGCATGTCTTTGATTTAATCTGATTAAATCATATTTTAGATCTTCTTATTTACTATTTTCTGATATTATAAGTGTTATAATAACATCTGATAAACAGCAAATAAAAATTATTTAATTTTAAATATCATATGAGATATGATTGATGCATGTCTAGACTAGTTGTAGAATAGTTCTACATAATTGTCTAGATTAGAATTTATTTTGATTAGATCAATTTAAATCTAATTTTTTAGATTATTATGAGATAATTTAGATCTGAAAACATGCATGATTTGATACATGAGATGTATGCAAAATATGCCATTGATTAGATCTAAATTTGTATATGAGATATATGATATAGATCTATAACTGTTTTGTAGTATTTACATGTTCCTGATTAAGGCGTTCCTCTTGGCCGTCCGGTCATAAGAACGAAGAAGGGTTTAAAGGCCCTCTCTTCCCATTCGATGGGGTGTTCTTATGACGTGTAGGGGTGCTGCGTGTTCGTCCTTAATCAGAAACCCAAAACTTACTTTCTGCAAAACCCTAGATCCTGAAACCCTAGGATTTATTGTGCATATTTTGTTTATGAACCCAACTTAATTAAGAATTAAGTTTATGGAATATTAATTAGGTCTAAAATTGAGAATTTCAGATCTAAGACATATTCATAATACTGGGTTCGGGCTTGGGTAGCTCAATTAGGTCTAAGCGGTTGATCAAACCGAATCAAGAGTTGGTTAGATGGGATCAACAATGCTTAAATTGACCAGCCTAATAGGATTAAGTCTGGGTCAAGATCGAGTCACGATCAAGCAAGACCTAATTAGGCTCAGAGGTTAGAGTCTGGATTGTAGGCTAACCCAATTGGTTCTGACTCAACAATTTGGTGTCTAAGGTAAGTTTGGCACAGACGACCGACTGGTTTTTAATTGGAAGCTACTCGACCTGAATGCGTTCTTGTGCGAGTTAACGGCATATTCCTTCCACCGGTCTCACTTACCTGGCCATATCTGTTGACACAGTTCTGATCTGAGGTGGTCAATAATCCGAGCTGAACCCATGCCACTAGGTTAGTCATAATTGTTATGACTAAGCCAAGTCTAGTTTAATGAGACCTGAATCAATTCTCCCTAAGAAAAGATTAAGTCCGAGGTCTTCCACCATTGTAGACGTGCGGGCCCTTCCCGGGGTTGATTGTTCTCGGCTGGATACAGTGGCTCAGTTGCACCGGGAAGATGCAACCATGTCTATTAGGCATTGGATGCTATGGGCTGGAGGATGAGTTGGGCTCAATATTTCCGGATACGGTGAGAGACCCAATTAGGAACCCAGTCTATGCAAATGGTGGGTCTGACTTAACTAAGGAGTGGATCAATATTCCGGATACGGTGAGATTCATGAATTAGAGACCAAGTTTGGGTGCACCATGATTAGAGAATCATTGAACAAGAGTTGTTCACTCATTGGCTAACCCATCACCAATAACTGTTAGGTGAGGTGATGAGTCAGTTGGTGAGACCGCACCACCCACTAGAAATCATCAATCGTGGAGATTTTCGCATCTCTACAGAGGGAGTGTAGGGATCCGAGAAAATAGTGGGAGCTAATTTGTTTAAAAATAAAATCCCTAAACAAATTGGTCAAGTCAAAATTACAGTATCTAACTAGAATCTTTGACTCTCTACAGGAAAATGTCTGCGTCCAACCCACTGGCACGTATCCTAGACACACATAGACTGACTGGACCCAATTATAAAGATTGGCTCAGGAACTACAAAATTGTTTTGGGTTCAGAGAAGTTAACACATGTTTTGGACCAGGACCCTCCCACCTTACCAGCTCGTCCATCCACTGAACAGAGAGCGTCTCTGGAAAAATGGATTGACGAAGACAATAAGGCCAGATACTACATGTTGGGCTCGATGTCTGATGAGCTCCAGCGCCAACATGAAGATATCGGGACTGCTCGCCAAATGTTGGCTCACCTGCAGGAGATGTTTGGTGAACAGAGTCGCGCAGCCAAATATCAAGTCACGAAAATGACTTTTTAAGGCTAAGATGCGTGATGGGCAGTCAGTCCAAGATCACTGTCTGACAATGATCAAGGACATGGAAGAGCTTGAGAAGCTCGGTGTGAAGTTGGACTTGGATCTGCAGAACGATATTATTCTGCAATCCTTGACTGATGCATATGGGCAATTCATCATGAATTACCACATGCATAAACTTCAAAATTCCTTGGCCGAGTTGATGAATATGCTGGTTACCGCTGAGCTTTCTATGAAAGGTTCTAAAGGCTCAGTTCTTGCTATGGAACGGACTTCTTCCAAAAGAAAGTCTTATGGAAAGAAAAAGAAGTCTGTGAAAAAGCAAAAGGTGGAAGGATCAAAGAAGAAGAAGGCAGAACCGAAGAAGAAGGTCGATGGCAAAGGAAAGTGTTTCCATTGCAACAGCGACGGCCATTGGAAGCGGAACTGCCCTACTTACCTGGCCACCCTGAAGAACAAGAAGGAAGGTCCTTCTGGAGGTATGCTCGTTATTGAGTCTAACCTTACGGTTTCTTCTGCATCCAGTTGGGTGCTTGACTCTGGTTCTAGTGCTCATCTGTGCACTTCTATGCAGGGTCTTGAGGATAGCAGGAGGCTGAGGGATGGAGACATGATCCTACGCATCGGTAATGGAGCAAGAGTTGCTGCAGTAGCCGTGGGAACATACCCTCTTCGATTACCATCTGGTTTAGACTTAGTTTTAAAAGACTGTTATTATGTGCCTGCAGCTAGCAGGAATTTGATTTCTGTTTCATGCTTAGCACAAGAAGGTTATGTGATCACCTTCTTTAAGGACCATTGTAACATTCTTTATGAAAGAAATAAAATTGCAAATGGTTTCCTTGTTAATGGTCTTTATCAGTTGCATATTGATGTACCTGTTTTAACTATCGAGCAAAACGTGAATGCCAAACGACCTAGGGATAGTCCAAACGACAGATATCTATGGCACCTGAGATTAGGTCATATAGCAGAAGATAGGATTAACAAATTGGAGAAAAATGGGCTATTGAGTCCATTGACTTTTGAGTCATATCCAACTTGTGAATCTTGTCTTCAAGGCAAAATGACTAAACTCCCTTTTGTTGGACATGGGGAGAGGGCCACAGATCTCCTTGCCCTAGTACATACTGATGTGTGCGGCCCATTTGATGTGCCGGCTAGAGGCAATTTTGTCTACTTCATTACCTTTACCGATGATCTGTCTAGGTATGGGTATGTGTATCTTATGAGACACAAGTCTGAAGCCTTTTGAAAAGTTCAAAGAATTCAGACATGAAGTAGAAAAACAAACTGGAAAACCCATTAAGGTTCTTCGATCAGATCGAGGAGGTGAATACCTTAGCCGGGAATTCCTAGACTATCTTAAGGAAAATGGCATAGTCTCTCAATGGACTCCACCAGGAACACCTCAACTCAACGGGGTTTCAGAACGGAGAAATCGGACTCTATTGGATATGGTTCGATCCATGATGAGCTTCACAGACCTCCCTGATTTTCTTTGGGGACATTCATTATTAACTTCAATCTATTTACTGAATAGGGTTCCCTCTAAAACCGTTCCTACCACACCGTATGAGATATGGCACGGTAAGAAACCAAGTCTGAGTCATCTCAGAATTTGGGGTTGTCCGGCTCATGTCAAAAGACAACAAGCGGACAAGTTAGAGTTTAGGTCCTTTAGAGCTCGATTCATAGGATATCCTAAAGAGTCATTAGGATACTATTTCTACATTCCAGAAGACCACAATGTGATTGTGAGTCGACATGCCATATTTCTTGAAAAATAGTTTATTCAAGATAGTGGCATTGGAAAGCAGATTAAGCTTGATGAGAAAGTCTCACAAGCAGAACGAGCTAAGGACCAAGTGGAACCAAATCAGGTTGAGCCAATAAGAACACTACCTCCTCCACCTCGTAGATCGGAAAGAGTTTTCCCGTCCCCCTGAAAGATACTTAGGTATTATTTCAGAGGATGTAGAGGAAATGTTCCTCATAGGTAATGGTGCTCATGGTGATGATCCCAAAACCTACAACGAGGCGATATCAGATATCGACTCCGAGAAATGGCTTGAGGCAATGAAGTCAGAGAATCGACTCGATGCACTCAAACCAAGTCTGGACCTTGGTAGATCCACCAGAAGGTATAGTACCTATTGGGTGTAAATGGATCTTCAAGAGAAAGATTGGTGCAGATGGGAATGTGGAGACATTCAAGGCTAGACTGGTGGCAAAAGGTTATAGTCAACGTGAAGGCATTGACTATCAGGATACCTTTTCCCCAGGTAGCTATGCTAAAATCCATCCGCACATTGCTTGCTGTTGCAGCCTATTTCGATTATGAAATATGGCAAATGGACGTGAAAACGGCATTCCTAAATGGATATCTTGAGGAAGATATCTATATGGAACAGCCGCTAGGTTTCACATCCAGTGATACTGATCACAAGGTTTGCAAGCTGCAAAGGTCCATATATGGACTTAAGCAAGCATCTCGGAGCTGGAACACTCGTTTCAATGATGTGATCAAAAAGTTTGGTTTCATCAAAAATGAAGAGGAACCATGTGTTTTCAAAAGGGTCAGTGGGAGCGCTGTTGTCTTCCTCGTATTGTACGTGGATGACATCCTCCTTATTGGGAATGATATTCCCATGTTGACATCAGTCAAGATGTGGTTGTCCAAGGAATTCTCCATGAAAGACCTAGGTGAAGCATCCTTTATTCTAGGAATTAAGGTCTATAGGGATAGACCGAATAGGATGCTAGGACTTTCACAGAAGATGTACATAGAGGAAGTACTAAAGAGGTTTAGTATGGAAAACTCTAAGAGGGGATTAATACCCTTCAGACATGGTATTCATCTTTCCAAGAAGATGTGCCCCAGCACACCTGAGGAAATAGAACGCATGAGCAAGATCCCTTATGCTTCTGCAATAGGGAGCCTCATGTATGCCATGCTATGTACACGACCTGATATAGCCCATGCTGTGAGTGTCACAAGCAGATATCAGTCAAATCCAGGTGAAGAACACTGGACTTCTGTGAAATGTATCCTTAAGTACTTGAGAAGAACTAAGGATATGATGTTGGTCTTTGGTAATGGAGAACTCCAAGTTCAAGGGATACACAGACTCGGACTTCATGTCTGATATAGATGATCGAAAGTCGACATCTGGAAGTCTGTTTGTGTGCAATGGTGGAGCTGTCAGCTGGAAGAGTTCCAAGCAAACTGTGATAGCAGATTCCACCATGGAAGCAGAATATATAGCTGCATCAGAGGCTGCAAAGGAAGCATTCTGGTACAAGAAGTTTGCTGCAGAAATTGGAGTAATGCCATCAGATGCCATTCCTCTTTACTGCGACAACAATGGCGCCATAGCCCTTGCTAAGGAGCCGAGGTCTCACCAGAAGTCCAAGCACATTGAGCGGCGATATCATCTCATCCGCGATTACCTTGAGAAAGGTTACGTTGAGGTCAAGAGAGTCAACTCCACAGATAATGTGGCAGACCCACTTACAAAGCCGTTGGGCCAGCAGAAGATCGAAGCCCACCTTGAGAAGATGGGACTTAGACTTGTAGCCAATTGGCTTTAGGACAAGTGGGAGATTGTTAGATATATGTGCCCTAGAAGCCAGAATTGGCTGACACTTGTAATACACTTCTAGGGGCAAAATTATAATTTTGACTATAATTAATGAAAATGGGTTATTTTCTATCACACCTGTGTATTTAGTGTCTGTGATACATCCTTTGAGTTAATGGTAATGATAATTCATATTTTCAAGAGTTGAAAATTTAAGACATGAATAATCATTATTAACTCATAAACAGCTCCCGACCATAGGATCATCACGAGGATGGTGATTGATCCGGAAGGTTGGTGTACGATCGCTTCTCTTTAGTAGATGAGTCTTGAGTCTACGGTGTGGAGACACCGGAGCGAGAGTACAGGTACTCGTTAGAGAACGAGGGCACTGAGCGTGACCACCTCGAGTAGTCATTAGGAAGTCTACCTTCTCGTCAATGACTGACTCGATGCTGCAGTAGTGTGTCTGGTTCTTTGACCTGAGATGCATCGGCAGTTCACCTTGAGGGTGTTATAGTTTGACTACACCATTACTCGGTCTCCTAGCCATATGGAACCCTGAGGTGTATGTTGGCTATAGCATGTTCATTGTAGGAACTGGATTGCATCAAGATGGGAATCTATCTACCTCGGTGGTAGAGGAGCAGCCCTATGATGATCATGAGAATCAAGTCCAGAAGCCCATGGCCATGGCAGAGTGAAATAATAGAAAGAGTTTCTATTTAGATTTTCACATTGGACTCGAATCGAATGATTACATCATATGACAGAGACTAGGGTTTGACGAGTTCACCTTAACCCTAATCTGATCGGGGCTCAAGATAGAAGAACTTAATCACACAGGTAGCTGCACCAAGAGGTTCGCATTCAGCTCTGATGGGTTGCCACCATATACTGCTAGGTGTCACTGGTGGATTTTGGGAGCAATTAGAATGATTTAGATGATCGATCATTCTAGCTGTTCGAATCAGAAGAGTTCTGATCCATCGAAAGGAGTTTCGATGATGTCTATGATAGAGATCATGACATATCCCATTACCATACAGAACTGAACCTAACTGGGTCACACAAACAAGGGTTTGAATCTGGTGATCATCAATTGAACTGATCTAGTTCAATTGATCTGAATGAGATTCAATTAGGTTCAAGGAAATCGTGCTAGCACTCGATTGAACCTAACGTTCTTCTTTTACTATCATAAATAAGTTGTCCTGACTGAGCCAAAGGAGTTTGTGCTCAATCAGAGGCCTTCATATGGTCTGACTGGAGGTTGTCCAAGTCAGAATAGGTTGTCTTATTTGTAAGACATTACCTGCCATTTTTGGTCACCTGCCATTTCTTGTTCTTTGACTTTGGTCAAAAGTCTACCTTTGACTGGTCAAACGTTGACCATTGACCCTTTGACTTTTGACCACATGTCATGCACCTATTGGAGAGCTGGTGGGGGCCTGTCCCCCTGCCAGAACCTGGCAAGGAGAAGGGCGCACGCCAAGGGTGGCGTGAGCCCAAGTAGGAGGCGCCTAGGAGTCCTTGTTGGACAAGGACTCCACCTCCCTTTTGGATTCCAATCAGAGTTCTACTAAGAATCCAGTTTGACTGGTCTTAGGCGCCCTCTAAGGAGGAATCCAGGGGTCTCTATTCCAACCAATCAGATTTAGATCTGATTTCACAAAGGGTTGTGATTGGTTGAGAGGAAGAGGAGTTGGATCACAAGAGGTCTATAAATAAGACCCTGCGCCCAACCCTAATTCTAATGAATGAAATTAGACACGCCCCAAGGCTGCCTCTCCCCTCCTTCTCCATGCCATAGTCTCTTCTCCCCTTGCTCTCCACGTCCAAAAGAGTTTTGGACTTAGGTTGGTGCGATTCAGATCAAGGAAAGGCGATCAAAAGCAAGAAGGCTGCGCTGCTGCAAAAGGACGACTGCAGATCTTCAAAAGAGTTTTGAAGATCCTCCAGATCAGATCCAGATCTGATTTTTGGAGGTGTGATAGAGAAGAAGAGGATCTCCAGATCCAACCCGAGTGGATACCGGTAGAGGCCAGGCGCTTGCGTGGCTAAGATCCAGAACCTTCCGCTGCAATCAGGATCATCTACAGGGTAATAGGATTACCCAAATCAGGTAAATTAAATTTGATTTAATTTATCTTATTTTATTTTATTTATTAAAATAATAAGAATCAGATCTGAAACATATCAAGATCTGATTGAGATCAAGAGAAAATTTTTGAAATATATCTCTTGATCTAATCAGATCTGGACGAACCTGGACCGGGAAATCAGGATTTCCCTTC
>QRFJ01003768.1:35338-54743 GCA_006176705.1 Cocos nucifera | reverse complement strand
AGTCTATAAATAAGACCCTGCGCCCAACTCAAATTAAAAAAAAAAGTTAGAAAATTGAAATCCCATGCCCCAAGGCTGCCTCTCCCCTCTTCCTCCATGCCAAACCAACCTTCTCCCTCTCCTCTCCATGTCCAAAAGTGTTTTGAACCTTGGTTGGTGCAATCCAGATGAGAGAAAGGTGACTGAAAGCTAGAAGGCTGCGCTGCTGCAAATGACAACTGCTGATCTTCAAAAGGAGTTTTGAAGATCCTTCAGATCAGATCCAGATCTAATTTTTAGAGATGTGATAGAAAAGAAGTGGATCTCTAGATCTAGCCTGAGTGGATACCGATAGAGGCCAGGCACTTGCGTGGCTAGATCCAGAACCTTCCGCTGCTCATAGGATCATCATCGGGTAATAGGATTATCCACTTCAAGGTAAACTAAATTTGATTTAATTTATCTAATTTTATTTTAATTATTAAAATAATAAGAATTAGATCTGAAATATTCAGAATCTGATCCAGATCAAAGAAAAAAAATTTTGAAATATATCTTTTGATTTGATCAGATCTAAACGAACCTAGTCCGAAAAATTAGAATTTCCCTTCAACTGAACCACTGTAACCAGTCGAGAACAATCAACCCCAGGAAGGACCCGTACATCTACAATGGTGGAAGACCAATCGACTTAATCTTTTCTTAGAAAGATTCAATTTATATCTCTTAGACTTGACTCAATCATAACGGTTATGACAAGACTAGTGGCATGGGTTAGCTTGAACTATTAGCCACCTCAAATTAGAATTGGGTTGACTTAAATGGCAAGGTAAGTGAGACCGGTGGAAGAAATATGCCATTAACTCAATAAGAATACATTCAGATCGAGTAGCTTCCAATTAAAAATCAATCGATCATATCTGCCAAACTTATCTTAGACACCAAATCATCGAATAAGAACCAATTGGGTTAGCCAACAATCCAAGCTCGAATCGTGGAGCCAAATTAGGTCTTAATTGGATCGATCACATGTGGCTGTGAGTCGACCTTGATCCAGACATACAACTATTAGGCTGGTCAATTCTAAGCACTCTTGATCCCACCTAACCAAGTCTTGATTTGCTTTGATCAACTGCTAGACCTAATTGAGCTACCCAAGTCCGAACCCAATTTTATGCAAATATCTTAGATCTGAAAATTCTCAATTTTAGATCTAATTAGTTTCATAATCTTAATTCTTAATTATGTTTGGGTTCATAAACAAAAAATATGTATTAAAATTTTAGGATTTCAGAATCTAGGATTTTGTAGAAAATAAGTTTTGATTTTTGATTAAGGATGAACACACAGCACCCCTATACACCATAAGAACACCTCATCGAATGGAAGGAGAGGGCCTTTAAATCCTACTTTATTCTTATGACCGAACGGCCAAGAGGAGCGCTATAATCAGAAATATAATTGAAATTGCAAAACTAGATAGATCTAGATCATGTGAGCTTAGAAGTGGCACTCCCAAGTCTTAGAAACCTAAGAAGACAGGTCATGGAAAGATGGGAGTGAGTTGAAAGAAGAATCAATCTCAATAGTAAAGTTCAGAAACTGGATCGGCTCACTCTAAGACTAAGCCAGCTCAGTTGAGAACTGGGTTGACTCAGTCCAGGACTAGGTTGGCTAGGTTTCAAAGAAAAATTCAGATATAGAGCAGCATTTTTGGACTGTTGGCATGGTACACAACTGGATCAGCTCAGTCCTACACAACTGGATTGGCTCAGTCTAGACTGAGCCGACCCAGTCGTAGGTTAGTCGGCTCAGTCTAAAACTAGGCCGGCTTAGTTTTTGCGGGTTATTATTTTATATACGTAGGTTGTTTGGATTTAGAGAGTTTTTCTATGAGCTTGGGCTTGATCCTTTGTAAAGTATATATACTGAAAACAGATCAAGATTATAAGTGTGCTGAAATATGCTAAATAAAAGCTTTTTTCTTCCAAAAATCTCTTCTTATCTTCTTCTCTATTTCTTGATTTATTTGATCATGCTTCTGCAGAGATCTCTAAGAAGTACTTTCTTGTTACTTGGCTAATCACCGACATCTATGCCGATCCGTATGGGAAGAGCGCATATTCCCAACATTTGGTATCAAAGTGATGTTGCATGGAAACTACATTCAAGATCTGTTGCACGAGATTTTATCCTAAAACTTCTAGTTTGCTTCATGGTTGTCTCTAGATTGAGGTGGAGATTGTTTACATGGAGGAATGGTGATATAGAAGTTTGGAAAGAGGATCTAGGGCTAGTTAGATCTTCTATGAAGGATAGTTTTACTGGTGTGTGATCATGAAGGGTGTTAGGGATCTATTTTTGACTTGTTTGAAGTCATGGGATCAAGTGGATTCGAGGTAAATTTTGAGAAATTTGATGGTAAGAGAAACTTTACCCTATGGCAGCAAAGAGTAAAGAACTTGTTGGTTCAATAGAGGATCTACAAGATCTTGATAAAAGAGAGGTTAGAAAAGATCAGTGCTGAGGATTGGGAAGAGTTGCAGGAAATTGCTTTTAGCACAATCCAAATGTGCTTGGCTGATTCGATTTTGTTCAAGGTTTGCATAGAGACAATGACAAAGGGACTCTGGGAGAGATTGGAGAATACATACATAAGAAAGAACATGATGAACAAGCTATGGTTGAAAAAATAACTGTATAGTCTGAGGATGCCCGAAGGTGGGGATCTTGTTGCACATATCCAAAGGTTCAATCAGGTGTGTTCTGAGGTGATGAGTTTAGATGTGAAGATCGATGAGGAGGATTGGGCATTCCTGCTATTAGGTTCTCTCTCAGGTTCGTATGATGGTCTCATAATCATTTTAGTTTATGGAAAAGAGACCCTAAACTATGAAGAGGTTGTTGGTGTGCTCAGATCAAATGAGCAAAGAGAGAAGATCTGCAAGGAAGACCTTAAGTCTAAGATCTTGGCTATAAACGAAAGATAGGGAAGATCAAAGGAGAAGACAAGAAGAAAATTCAAGGGCAGGTCAAAGTCTTGAGATCAGAGGAAGATGACATTTAAATGTTATAAATGTCATCAGCCTAGACACCTGAGGAGAGTTGTCCCCTTTTGAGATCAAAAAAAAGGAAGGCCAGTAAGGAAGATGATACAGCTTTTGTTAGTAGTGGAGAAGACCTGCTAGTTGTATCAGATGGATCCACAGAGTGCGATACTATGTGGATATTAGATTCAGCATGTTCGCACCACTATACTTCTCATCAGAAGTAGTTTGCTACCTACCAAAAGGTCATTGGTGGAAGTGTCAGCCTTGGAGATGATCATCCATATAAAGTAGTTGGAATTGGCTCTATCAGGGTGAGGATGTATGATGGAATCATTCGTACATTATCAAATATCAGGCATGTACTGGAGTTGAAAAAAAATTTGATTTCTTTGGGCTACTTGGAGGAGCAGGGTTATGCTTTTAGTAGCCAAGCTGGGAGTGGATGTCTGAAAATTTCTAAGAAAGCTTTGGTAGTGATGAGAGGTAGAAGACTAAGCAACAACCTTTATTGAATGGAAGGCTCAGTGATAAATGATAGTGCAGAGGTGCTAGCAACGACATAGGAGGAGCAAATTTTATATCGACTATAGCACTATCGGATGGATCATATGAGTGACCATGGGCTTACAGAACTAAGTAGAAAATGTATGATCCCAGTCCTGAAAAAGGAGGGCACAGATCTTTGTGAGCTGTGTATCTTTGGCAAATAGCATAGGATGATGTTTGCCAGAAGTACCAAGCACAGCGAGGAAGTACTAGATTTAGTGCACTCAGATGTGTGGGGACCAGCACCTGTATCAACTAGAGGTGGGGCAAAATACTTTATTACTTTCATTGATGATTTCTTAAGGAAGGTATGGGTTTATTTGATCAGAGAAAAATTAGAGATGTCTGCCTGGTTCAGAGCATGGAGAGCTAAAGTAGAGGAGTCAGGGAGACAGGTAATGTGTCTAAGGTCAAAAATAGAGGGGAGTATACTAGCCTGGAGTTCAGAAGGTACTATGGGGAAAGTGGCATCAAATGTTATTACATTATGAGGATGACTCTCCAGTAGAATGGTATTATGGAGAGGATGAACCGGACATTGACCGAGGAGGCATGGAGTTTGAGGCTACAGACATCATCTTCAAAGTTCTTTTGGGGTGATGCTCTAACTTTTTCTTATTTTCTTGTGAACAGGTCCCCTCATTATAAGCTGAACAGAGGCATTCCAGAAAAGGTCTGGAGTGAAAAGAAGGTGAAGCTTGGCCATCTGAAAGTCTTCGATTGCACAGCCTATGCACATATGGAGGCACCCGAGAGGAGTAAATTGGACCGAAAATCTCAAAAGATGACATTCATAGGGTATCCACAAGGAGTCAAGGGGTACCTACTGTGGGACTCTCAAGCACAGAAGTCAATGATCAGTAGGATGTTATCTTTGATGAGAAGAGCATCTTGAGGAGGTCTGGGATAGATGGAACTGAAAAAACAAAGGTGAACAACGGTGGCTAGTCAGAAAATGATGGCATGCAGGTTACATCCACATATAGGAGTGTTGTTGTTAAGGTGGAGCTGGGCAGAAAAGTATTGTCTCAGATTGAAAATTAGCATGGAGGGCCGACAGTTCAGACAGATATGCTAGAGCAGTCACAGATATTAGGCAGAGATGTGCCAATGGGAGTGGCTTTGCACAAGTCCCAACGTACTATTAAAAGATCGATTAGATATGGCATTGATGAGGTTATCTCCTATGCACTCATCACTGCTAATGGAAATTTAGAGAATTATGTAGAGGCCATGGAGAGTGAGGATCATAATTCATGGATGCAGACCATGATGGAGGAGATGGAATCACTTGAAAAGAATTAGACATGGCAGCTGGTGGATCTTCCAAAGGATGCTCGACCTATTGGCTCAAAGTGGATGTTCACAAAGAAAGAAGCACCTTCAGAACAAGATGGAATCAGATTCAAAGCAAGGCTAGTAGCAAAGGGATACTCATAAAGGAAAGAAATTGACTACATAAAAATTTTCTCTCCTATGGTGTGTCATGAAGAAAAAACCCTATTTTTCAGGTCAGGTTCGTTCAGATCTGATTTGACCAAGAGAGATATTTCAAAATTTTTTCTCTAAGATCCAAATCATATCTGAGATCTAATTTTATCAATCTAATAAAATAAAAATATAATAAAATAAAATAAATTTAATTTAATTGTACCTTGTTATGGGTAATCCTATTATCCTATGATGATCCTGATGTTTGCCTGAGGTTCTGGATGTAGCCACGCAAGCGCCTGACCTCTACCAGTATCCACTCAGACAGAATCAAAGATCTTTTCCTTCTCAATCTGTACTCCAAAAATCAAATTTGGATCTGATCTTGAAGGTCTTCAAAACACCTTTTGAAGATTGGGTGTTGTCTCTTGTAGCAATATTGCCTTCTTCTTTCTTGTCGCCTTTCTCTTGCTTGGATCACACCAAACTCGAGCCCAAAGCTTCTTCGGCATGGAGAGGAGAGAGAGAATCTGAAGATGGCATGGTGAGGGAGGGAGAGAAGTCTTGTGGCATGGGCAAAAGGTAGAGCATCAAAATCCTAGGCGCTAGTAGGGTTTATATAGACCCTGATGCGCCATGCAGTGCGACATCATCCTGGCCAATCATGGTTCTTTATTCAATCAGATCTAAATCTGATTGGTGGGATGACATCATCTGATCTAATCAGATTAGAGTCCCTCACAAACCTCCTTAGGTAGTGCCAAGACTGGTTAAAGATAACTCTTTGGTGCCACCCAAGTTGAATGCATGAAGCAACTGGAGTCCCATCTATGTGGGACTCCAATCCTTATCCACTTTGGGTACACGCCTCCCTAGGTGTGCGCCCTTTGTCTTTTTGCTATTTAGCATGTGGACAAGGGTCAAAGCTCTCTCTTATAGGTGGATGACACATGGACAGGTGTCTAAGTATGAAAGGTCAATGTTTGACCAAAGTCAAAAGACAAGATTTAGCAAGTGATGGAAAATGGCAGGTGTTGTCTCAAATTTATCTTATAAATTAAGATAATCCTTTTTTTATCTGGACAAGCTCTAGTCAGACCAAGTAAAGGTTTCTATGTGAGCCCAAACATATTTGGCTCAGTCGAGACAACTCTTAATGATTGTTGAAGGAGAATATTAGGCTCAATCGTGTGCTAGCACGATTTCCTTGAACCTAATTGAATCTTATTCAAATCAATTGAATTGGGTTAGTCCACTTGATGATATCCAGATCCAAACCCTTATTTGTGTGATCTAGTTAGGTTTAGTTCTGTATGGTAATGGGATATATCATGATCTCTATCATCGACATCATCGAAATACTTTTCGATGGATCAAAACTTTTTTGATTCAGATAATTAGTATGATCGATCATCCAAATCATTCTAATTGCTCCCAAAATCCACCAGTGACACCTAGCAGCATATGATGGCAACTCATCAGAACTGAAAATGAACCTCTCAATGTAGTTACCTGTGTGATTGAGTTCCTTCATCTTGAGCCCTGATTGGATTAGGGTTAAGGTGATCTCATCAAACCTTAATTTCCATCATATGAATTAATCATTCGATTCAAATCCAATGTGAAAATTCTAATAGCAACTCTTTCTATTATTTCACTCTGCCATGGCCATGGGCTTATAGACTTTGTTCTCATGATCATCATAGGGCTACTCCTCATCTACTGAGGAAGATAGATCTTCTATTGGTGAAATCCAATTCCTATAATGAACATGCTATAGCCAATGTACACCTCAGGATTTTGAATGGCTCGAAGATTGAGTTATGGTGTAGTCAAACTATAACATCCTTAAGTTGAACTATCGATGCACCTCAAGTTAAAGAACAAAACACACTACTGCAGCTTCGAGGCAGTCATTGACGAGAAGGTAGACATCATGATGACTGCTCAAGTTGGTCATGCTTAGTGCCCTCGTTCTCTAATGAGTATCTGTACTCTCGCTCCGATGTCTCTACACTGTAGACTCAAGACTCGTCTACTCTAAAGAAATGATCGTACAGCAATCTTTTAGATCAATCACCATCCTCATGATGATCCCACGGTCAAGAGCATTTTATGAGTTAATAATAAAATTCATGTCTTAAATTTTCAACTCTTGAAAATATGAACTATCATTACCATTAACTCAAGGGATGTATCATAGACACTTTTAAATATACACTGTGATAAAAAAATAATCCATTATATTATTTATAATTAAAATTATAATTTTGCCCTTAGATGTGTATTACAAGTGTCAGTCAATTCTGGCTTTTAGGGCACACATATCTAACAAACGCCCACTTGATTTAAAGCCAATTGGCTACAAATCTAAGTCCCATCTTCTCAAGGTGGGTTTCGATCTTCTGCTGGTCCAATGGCTTTATGAGTGGGTCTACCGCATTGTCTACAAAGTTGAATCTCTTGACCTCAACATAACCATTCTTGAGGTAATCGTGGATGAGGTGGTATCGCCGCTCGATGTGCTTGGATTTCTGATGAGACCTCGACTCCTTAGCAAGGGCTATAGTGCCATTATTGTCGCAGTACAGAGGAATGACTTCTGATGGCATCATTTCAATTTTTATGGTAAATTTTTATACCAAAATGCCTCTTTCGCAGTTTCTGACATAGCGATGTATTCTTCTTCCATGGTAGAATCTGCTATCACTATCTGCTTAAAACTTTTCCAATTGACAGCACCATCATTACACATAAACAGACTCCTAGATGTTGACTTTCGATCATCTATATCGGATATAAAATCTGAGTCTATATACCCTTAGACTTGAAGTTCTCCATTACCAAAAACCAACAACATATCCTTAGTTCTTCTTAAGTACTTAAGGATACATTTCACAAAAGTCCAGTGTTCTTCATCTGGATTCAACTGATATCTGCTCGTGACACTCACAGCATGGGCTATATCAGATCATGTATATAACATGGCATACATGATGCTTCCTATTGCTGAAGTATAAGGGATCTTGCTCATGCATTCTATCTCCTCAGGTGTGCTAGGGCACATCTTCTTGGAGAGATGAATGCCATGTCTGAAGGGTACCAAATCTCTCTTGGAGATTTTCATGCTAAACCTCTTTAGCACTTCCTCTATGCACATCTTCTATGAAAGACCTAGCATCCTATTCGGTCTATTTCTATAGATCTTAATTCCTAGAATAAAGGATGCTTCTCCTAGGTCTTTCATGGAGAATTCTTTAGATAACCATATCTTAACTATGGTCAACATGGAAATATCATTCCTAATAAGGAGGATATCATCCACGTACAGTATGAGAAAGACAATAGCGCTCCCACTGATATTTTTGAAGACACATGATTTCTCCTCATTTTTGATGAAACCAAATAATTTGATCACATCATTAAATTGACTATTCCAGCTTCGAGATGCTTGCTTAAGTCCATATATGGATCTTTACAGCTTGCATACTTTGTGATCAACATCGTTGGATGTGAAACCTAGCAGCTATTCCATATAGATATCTTCCTTAAGGTATCCATTTAAAAATATCATTTTCACATTCATTTGCCATATTTCATAATTGAAATAGACTGCAATAGCAAGCAATATGCGGATGGACTTTAGCATAGTTACTGGCGAAAAGTTATCCTGATAGTCAATGCCTTCACACTGACTATACCCTTTTGCCACTAATCTGGCTTTGAATGTCTCCACGTTTTCATCTACATCAATCCTTTTCTTGTAGATCCATTTACATCCAATAGGTACTATACCTTTTGGTGGATCTACCAAGGTCTAGACTTGATTTGAGTGCATTGAGTCAATTTCTGACTTCATTGCCTCTAACCATTTCTCGGAGTCAATATCTGATATCACCTCATCATACATTTTGGGATCATCACCATGAATCCCATTACCTATGAGGAACATTTTCTCTACTTCCACTGAGATAGTACCTAAGTACCTCTTAGGGGGACGAAAAATCCTTTTCGATCTATGAGGTGGTGGAGGTAGTGATTGTTTTGGCTTAACCTGATTTGGTTCCACAGGGTTTTTAGCTCGTTGCTCTTATGAGACTTTCTCCTCGAGCCTGATCTGCTTTGCAATGCTGCTATCATTAATAAACTATTTTTCAAGAAAAATGGCATGCCGACTCATAATCATATTATGGTCTTCTAGAATATAGAAATAATATCCTAATGACTCTTTAGGATATCCTATAAATCGAGCTCTAAAGGATCTAAAATCAAACTTATCCGCTTATTGTCTTTTAACATGAGCCGGACAACCCCAAATTCTAAGATGACTCAGACTTGGTTTCTTACTATGCCATATTTCATATGGTGTGGTAGAAATGGTTTTAGAGAAAACCCTATTCAGTAAATATATAGCAGTTAACAGATTATGTCTCCAAAGAAAATCAGGAAGATCTGTGAAGCTGATCATGGATCAGACCATATCTAATAGGGTCTGATTCCTCCATTATGAAACTCCGTTGAGTTGAGATATTCCAGGTAGAGTCCATTGAGAGATTATGCCATTTTGCTTTAGATAGTCAAGAAATTTTTAACTAAGGTATTTACCTCCTTGATCTGATCAAAGAACCTTAATAAGTTTTTCAGTTTGCTTTTCTACTTAATATCTAAATTCTTTAAACTTTTCAAAAGCTTCAGACTTGTGTCTCATAAGATACACGTACCCATATCAAGATAAATCATCGATAAAGGTTATGAAGTAGATAGAGTTGCCTCTAGCCAACACATCAAATTGGCCGCACTCATCAGTATGTACCAGAGCAAGTAGATTTGTGGCCCTTTCCCTATGTCCTGCAAAAGGGAGCTTAATTATTTTGCCATGAAGACATGATTTATAAATTGAATATGACTCAGAAGTCAATAGACTCAATAGTCTAATTTTCTCTAATTTGTTAATGCTATCTTCTGCTATACGAGCTAGCCTTAGGTGCCATAGATACCTATCGATTTGGACTATCCCTGGGTCATTCTACAGCATTCATATTTTGCTCAATATTAAAGATAGATACATCAATATGTAACTGATAGAGATCTTTAATGAGGAAACCACTTATAATTTTATTTATTTCATAAAGAATATTATAATGATCCTTAAGAAAACTAATTACATAGCTTTCTCATGCTAAACATAAAATACAAATCAAATTCCTACTTGCAGCAAGCACGTAATAACAATTCCTAAGTACTAAATCTAAGCCAAATGGTAGTCGAAGAGGATAGGTTTCCACGGCCACAGTAGCAACTCTTGCTCTATTTTCAATGCATAGGATAATCTTACCATCCCTTAGCTTTCTGTTATCCTCAAGACCCTGCATGGAAGTGCACAAATGAGTACTAGAACCTAAGTCAAGCATCCAACTGGATGCAGAAGAAATCATAACATTAGATTCAATAATGAGCATACCTCCAGAAGGACATGTCTCCTTCTTATTCTTCAGGATGGCTAGGTATATAGGGCAGTTTCACCTTCAGTGGCCATCAGTATTACAATGGAAATACTTTTCTTCGTCAGCAATCTTCTTCTTCAGCTCTACCTTCTTTTTCCTTCCACCTTCTATCTTCTACCTTTTCACAGACTTCTTCTTTCCAAAAGACATTCTCCTAAAAGAAGTCCATTCCATAGCAAGTACTGAGCCTTTAGAACCTTTCATAGAAAGCTCAGCAGTAGCCAGCATGTTCATAAGCTCGACCAAAGTACTCTAAAGTTTATGTATATGATAGTTCATGATAAACTGCCCATACGCATCAGTCAAGGATTGTAGAATTATGTCATTCGGTAGATCTTGGTCTAACTTCACTTCAAGCTTCTCAAGCTCTTCCAAGTCCTTGATAATTATTAGATAATGATCTTAGACTGACTGTCCATCATGCATTTTAGCCTTAAATAGTCATTTAGTGTTCTGATATTTGGTTGCACGACTTTGTTCACCAAACAACTCTTGCAGGTTAGCCAACATTTGGTGGACAGTCTTGATATCTTCATGTTGGCGCTGAAGCTCATCAAACATTGAGCCCAACATGTAGTATCTAACTTTGTTATCTTCATCCATCTATTTGTCAAGTGATGCTCTCTATTCAATGGATGGATAGACCGGTAAGATGGGAGAATCCTGATCCAATACATGAGTTAACTTCTCAGAATCCAAAATGATTTTAAAGTTTCAAAGCCAATCCTTGTAATTGAGTTCGATCAGTCTATAGGTGTCCAAGATATGGGCTAGTGGGTTGGATGCAGATATTTTTCTTTTCTTATAGAGAGTCAAAGTTTTTAGTTAGATTTTATAATTAAGACTTGAATAATTTATTTAGAATTTTAATTTTTTAAATAGTTAGCTTCCACTATTTTCTTGGATTCCTACACTCCCTCTATAGAGATGTGAAAATCTTCATGATTAATGATTTCTGGTGGATGGTGCAGTCCCACCAACTGACTCATCATCTCACCTAATAGTTATTGGTGATCGGTTAGCCAATGAGTGAAGAACTCATGTCCAATGATTCTCTAATCATGGTGCACCTAAGCTTGGTCTCTAATTCATGAATCTCACCATGATCGAAATATTGATCTACTCCTTAGTTAAGTCAGACCCACCATTTGCACCGATTGGATTTCTAATTGGATCTTTCATTATATCCAAAATATTGGCCCAATCCATCCTCCAGCCCATAGCATCCAATGCCTAATAGATATAGCTACCTCTTTTTGGTGAAACTGAACCACTGTGACCAGCTGAGAACAATCAACCCCGAAAAGGATCCGCACATCTACAATGGTGTAAGATTTTAGACTTAATCTTTTCTTAGGAAGATTTGATTTAGGTCTCTTTAAACTTGACTTGACATGGCCATAACCATTATGACTAACCTAATGGCATGGGTTAGCTTGGATTATTAGCCACCTTAGATTAGGAATGAGCTGACAAATATGGTCAGGTATGTGAGACCGATGGAAGGGATATGCCACTAACTCAACAAGAACGCATTCGAGTCGAGTATCTCCTAATTAAAAATCAGTTAGTCGTATCTGCCAAACTTACCTTAGACACCAAATTGTTGAGCCAGAACCAATCAAATTAGCCTACAATCTAGACTCTAACCACTGAGCCTAATTAGGACTTAATTTGATCTATCACTCATGTGACTCGACCTTGACCCAGACTTAATCCTATTAGGCTGGTCAATTTAGGCACTCTTGATCCCATCTAACCGACACTTGATTTGGTTTAATCAACTGCTAGACCTAATTGAGCTATCCAAGCCCAAACCCAAATTTATGAATATGTCTTAGATCTAAAAATTCTTAATTTTAGATCTAAAATATTTCATAATCTTAATTCTTAATTAAGTTTAAGGTTCATAAATAAAATATATAAATAAAATTCTAGGATTTTGTAAAAAATAAGTTTTTGATTTCTGATTAAGGACGAATGCGCAGCACCCCTACACATCATAAGAACACTCTATCGAATGGATGGAGAGGGCATTTAAACCCTACTTTGTTCTTATGATCGGATGACTAAGGGGAACGCCATAATTAGAAACATGATGAAACTACAAAACTAGTTAAATCTACACATATATCACATATATAAAATTGATCTAATCTTAAAAACATGTTTTGCATACATCTCATATATCATATCATACATATTTTTAGATCTAAATTATCTCATAAACATCTAAAAAATAAAATTTAAATTTGATCATATCAAATTAAATTTATTCAAGACAACTTTGTAGAACTATTTTATAACTAGTCTAAACATGCATCTATCATATCTCATATAAATAAAATTAAATAAATTTATTTTTTATTTTTTAGATCTAATTATAATATTTATAATATTAAAAAATAATAAATAAATAAATTTAAAATTATAATTAATTAAATTAAAATTATGATCATCCTAGACTACACATAGAATAATTCTATTCCTAGTCTAGTCATGCATCTCATACATCATCGATCTAGATTATTTAATTTTTTTAATTTTTAATTTCAGATCTAATCATATCCAATGTGACAACTAAAATCTTTTAATTATTAGATCAAAATTATATCTAAATAATTATGGACCCTGGCTCTGATACCAGTTGAAGAAAAAATTCTATTTTTTGGTTCAGATTCATTCATATCTGATTTGACCAAGAGAGATATTTCAAAAAATTTTTTCTTAGATCCAAATTAGATTTGAGACTCTTCAGATCTAATTTTATTAATTTGATAAAATAAAAATAAATTAAATTAAATTAAATCTAATTTAATTGTACCTTGTTATGGGTAATCCTATTATTCTATGATGATCCTGATGTTTGCCTGAGGTTTTGGACGTAGCCACGCAAGTGTCTGACCTCTACTAGTATTCACTTAAGTAAGACCTAGAGATCTTCTCCTTCTCAATCTGTACTCCAAAAATTAGATTTGGATCTAATCTTGAAGGTCATCAAAATATCTTTTGAAGATCGGGTGTTGTCTCTTGCAGCAGTGCTGTCTTCTTCTTTCTTATCGCCTTTTTCTTGCTTGGATCACACCAAACTCGAGCCGAAAGCTTCTTAGGCATAGAGAGGAGAGAGAGGATCTAAAGATGGCATGGAGAGGAAGGGAGAGAAGCCTTATAGCATGGGCAAAAGGTAGAGCATCAAAATCCTAGGCGCAGACAGGGTTTATATAGACCCTGCTGCGCCATGCAATGCCACATCATCCCGACCAATCATGGCTCTTTGTGCAATCAGATCTAAATTTGATTGATGGGATGATATCATCTGATCCAATCAGATTAGAGTCCCTCATAAACCTCCTTAGGTGGCATCAAGACTGATCAAAGATGACTCTTTGGCGCCACCCAAGTTGAATGCATGAAGCAATTGGAGTCCCATCTGTATGGGACTCCAATCCTTATCCACTTTGGGTGCATGCCTCCTTAGGCATGCCCCCCTTGCCTTTCTACTATTTAGCATATGGACAAGGGTCAAAGCTCTCTCCTATAGGTGCATGACACATGGGCAGATGTCTAAGTGTCAAAGGTCAATGTTAGACCAAAGTCAAAAGATAAGATTTAGCAGATGACGAAAAATGGCAGGTGTTGTCTCAAATTTATCTCGTAAATTAAGACAACCCTTTTCTAATCTGGACAAGCTCTAGTCAGACCTAGTAAAGGTTCCTAAGTGAAATCAAACATATTTGGCTCAGTCGAAATAACTCTTAATAATTGTTGAAGGAGAACATTAGGCTGAATCGTGTGCTAGCACGATTTCCTTGAACCTAATTGAATCTTATTCAAATCAATTAAACTAGGTTAGTCCAATTGATAATATTTAGATCCAAACCCTTATTTGTGTGATCCAGTTAGGTTCAATTTCGTATGGTAATGGGATATGTCATAATCTCTATCATCAACATCATCGAAATACCTTCCGATGGATCAAAATTTTTCTGATTCAGACAATTAGTATGATCGATCATCCAAATCATTCTAATTGCTTCCAAAATTCAGTAGTGACATCTAGCAGCATATGGTGACAACCCATTAGAACTAAAAATGGACCTCTCAGTATAGTTATCTATGTGATTAAGTTCTTCCATCTTGAGCTCCTATCAGATTAGGGTTAAGGTGATCTCATAAAATCCTAATTTTCATCATATGAATTAATCATTCGATTCAAGTCTAATGTGAAAATCCTAATAGAAACTCTTTCTATTATTTCACTCTGCCATGGCCATGGGCTTATGGACTTGATTCTCATAATCATCATAGGGCCGCTCCTTGTCTACCGAGGTAGATAGATCCTCTATTGGTGCAATCCAATTCCTACAATGAACATGCTATAGCCAACATACACCTCAAAGTTTCGAATGGCTAGGAGATCGAGTTATGGTGTAGTCAAACTATAACACCCTCAAGGTGAACTACCGATGCACCTTAGGTCAAAGAACCAAACACACCACTACAGCTTCGAGCCAATCATTGATGAGAAGGTAGACTTCTTGATGACTGCTCAAGGTGGTCACGCTCAGTGCCCTCATTCTCTAATGAGTACCTATACTCTCGCTCCGATGTCTCTACACTGTAGACTCAAAACTCATCTATCCTAAAGAAGCGATCGTATACCAACCTTCTGGATCAATCACCATCCTCATGATGATCCTATGGTTGGGAGCATTTTATGAGTTAATAATAAAAATTCATGTCTTAAATTTTTAACTCCTGAAAATATGAACTATCATTACCATTAACTCAAGGGATGTATCACAAGCACTTTTAAATACACACTATGATAGAAAATAACTCATTTTATTATTTATAGTCAAAATTATAATTTTATCCTTAGATGTGTATTACAAGTGTCAGCCAATTCTGGCTTTTAGGGCATACATATCTAACACATCATATATCTATTCGAGTTTTGCTGTCACTAATGGCACAGCATAACATGGAATTGGAATAGATGGACATGAAAATGGCCTTCCTTCATGAGACTTTGGAGGAAAGAATCTACATAAAGTAGCCAGATGGTTTCATGAAGATGGGACAGGAAGAAAAGATGTGTTTACTCAGAAAGATTTTGTATGGCTTGAAATAATCCCCTCGTCAGTGGTATCGAAGGTTTGATAGCTTTGTCTTGAGCCTGGGTTTTAGCAGATGTGGACATGATTGTTATGTCTACGTCAAGGATGTAGATGAGGAGGATGTCCTATACCGATTATTATGGGTACATGATATGCTCATAGCCAGTAGAAGCATGGATGCTGTGAAAAGATTGAAAAGAGCATTATCATCTAAATTTGAGATGAACGATTTGGGTTTAGTTGAGAAAATCCTTAGAATGAAGATTTGCAGAGATAGGTGCAAAGGAGTGCTCCATTTATCATAAGGAAAGTATGTCCAAAAGATTCTGGAGAGGTTTGGAATGGAGAAGGCCAGACCTGCAGAGTTGCCATTGTCGAGCCATATGTCTCTCTCCAAATTATAGTGCCCCCAGTCAGAAGAGGAGAGAGAATACATGAAATGAGTCTCTTATGCAAATATTATAGGCAGTGTGATGTATAGTATGGTGTGCTATAGACCTGATATAGCACATGCTATGAGCACGATTAGTAGATACATGGCTAACCCTGGGAAGGAACATTAGAAAGCATTAAAATGGATATTGAGATATCTGCATGGAACAAGAGATTATGGTTTGACATTTGGTGGGTAGTCGGGAGGATTTGGAGAATAATCTATAAAAATGTGTGAAGGTTCAGGTCCTCTGGAAGAATTGGTTGATGCAAATTATGCTGGTGATCTTGATACAAGGAGGTCTACTATTAGATACTTCTTCTACGTATATGGTGGACTGATATTTTGGAGATCAACCCTTCAGCCAATCACGGCCTTGTCTACCACACAGGTCGAGTACATTGGGATAACGGAGGCTACAAAGGAGGCTCTTTGGCTTAGAAGGTTGATTGATGAGTTGGGGGTGGAGCAGAGCAAGGTTACACCATTCAGTGATAGTCAGAGTGCTCTATTGTTGACATAGAATCTAGTCTATCATATGTGCATGATAAATATCATAAATTCACCAATAAAAGTATTAATTTATTAATTAATTTATATTAATTTTAAAAATTATTAATTAATTAATATATATTTTTAAAAAATTTATATTTTTATTAATTAAAAAATTAATTAAAAAATTAATTAAAAAATTAAAATTAAAATTTTATAATTAGTAGAAAGAGCTCATTTTTTTGATCACAATGAAATAAGTTTCGAGCAAAATGAAGCTAAAATGGAGAAGATATGAATTTCTAAAGAAATAAAATAAATAAAAATTAAATGAAAAAAGAAAAATGGCTCAGTCGGCTCAAGCCGTCGTGCCATATCAGTTGGCATGTCTAAATATGCCGAGCCAAGCCAATGAAGCTAGCATGCCAAGCCAGCCATGTAAGTTGACTTAGCCGCAGAAGCCATCAGCCGATCTATGATCCTGGCGTGGACCACCAGCTCAACAGAAATTGGCGAATCACATAGCGACACATGGTGGACCTAGACCCTTAAAGGGTTCACAAAAAAATCTATCACAGCTCACATGACATTTTGAACTTTTCACTCGATAACAGGAGGTGCTAATTGGTTGCGGTGTATGGCGCAGCCAGTCCATGCGGTCCATGGCAACAGTAAAGATGCGATCGGATGGATTCGATTGATTACGGTCAAAATCGGATGGCGGTCGTTATTTTTGGGTTTGATTCGAATTCCATCGATGATCTGGCATGATCCGATGGTCAGATTTTCTCCTAATTAACTCAATCAGACGACCAAAATTTAATCCAACTTGATCTAGGCTGATACGTATTCGATTTTGATGATTTTTGGTCCGTTGGATTTCTATTGAATGGCCAGATTTCATCCAAAGTAGTAGAATTCAACCAAAACTCCTTTTAATCCAATTTTCACTCAGATTTCTCTATATTTTGATGATCAAAGAGCTCCTTAGTCCCACATTGCCTAGAAGAAAACTCTCCAGCCCTCCTAGCTCTATAAATAAGACCTCAAGCCACCAGAGTTCATTGTCTTCGATCAAGGTAAAGCTTTGGTATAAGAGGAAGCCAGGCTATGGGTTAATGGCTACTTCAAAATAATAGGTGTCGACAACAAGAGTTGAGCTTCTACACCATCTTTCTGCCAATGCCGATCCAAGATCAGAGATCAGGCTATTTTATTTTATTTTATTTTTTTTAAAATTTTATGTATTTAAATTGTAAAATTTTTATTAATAAAAATTTTATTTTTATATTTTAATTTAGTTCTTTATTTTTATTATAATTTAATTTGTATACTTTAATTATTACTTTTTATTTTATTGCAAGTAGATGATAAGATCTAACTAGTAGATTTTAGTACCAAGTTTAAATTTTTGCACCTTTTAATTTTTACTTTTTATTTTTTGACTTCACTTTTAATTTCAAAACTCTTTTCTTTTCTTTTTTTTTCAAAAATCAAAGATTTCAAATCTAAAAGTACTACCTTCCCTCGACCCAACTCACTGCTATCTACATATTTTTAATTATTTTAAGAAGTCGGATTAAATTGATAAATACGGTATCTTAATGACAACATCACGTTTCTATCAAGATTTTTGGTGTCGTTGCCAGGGAAGGATTAGATGCTATTTTTTTTATTGATTTCTTTAATTTTTTTTAAAATTAATTATTAATAAAATTTTAATTTTTTTAATTTTCTATAAATATTACTTACTAACTTTTCTTCTTTATTTTGTAGAAAAAAAAACAAAGGAAACAAAAAGATTAGGATAAGAAGGAAGCTTCTAATCTCGCTTGGTGAAATCAATCCTAACCCTAGTCCTCTTTTTATTTATTTATTTATTTACTTTATTTTTAAATTAGTTTTAAAAAATATCTATTTAAATATAATTAAAAATCTCATGATAAGATTAGAAATTCTAATGGTTTAGAGCATACTCATATCAGTTTCTTTTTTTTTTTTTTGGTGATTGCTGGAAGCAAGGTAAGCCTTTCAGAATTCAATTAGTTGCATGCATCTAGTTTAAATTGTATAGAACCCTTTGATTGAAAATTTTTTATGCATATTCATATTAAACTAAATTAAGGGCACAACCCAATTAAACAAGATAAGATGGGGATTTGATCATCCTTTCTTGGCCCACAAATAATCAACCAGCATCCTGCATTGACCTAAGCCTTTAATTTTAAAACTAATTAGATATCAATCCTAGGAGCTCGAGCTCAATAGGATAAGAAATCCTAAGAGTTGAATCAGATTAGGGTTAGTCAATTTGACTAATGTCTAAGAAAGTGGTTCAGGGATGATTGGGCCCGAAGGAAGGTGGTTTCTAATTGATTCCGTTAGCTTACCTGGTCAACCATAATTGATGTCTAAGGCAAGCAACGGAGGGACTCTCACTGACCTTGTACTTACCTGACTAGTTGACTGGCTGATCCTACACTTGAAAGTGCTCGAAGGCTAACTTGGAACAGTTAGGAGCTATCTAGGCCTGGGCTGATCTTAGGTTAGGATTAATTTGTTTGGAACTTATTTGAAAATAAAAATTTTTACTTTGGGTATCTTCAATCTCTATTGCCCTGACATAAGGTTGCCCTAGCATAACGAAAAGTTATGTTGCATGGTTGTCCTAGGATATGAAAAGGTTGAATTAACTTAGAACTTAAAAAAAAGAGTTTAAAAAAAATAAAATTAAATTAAAAAAAAAGATTGAGGACATTGAGAATATAGTAAATTCTCCAACACCCATATGGAGAAGAATTTCAGGTCGACTAGTCAAAATGGATTTAGTTTCTATTTCAGATCCTACAA
>QRFJ01003768.1:0-35313 GCA_006176705.1 Cocos nucifera | reverse complement strand
CTCAACATCCATAATGGACTTACCAAATCAGCCTCAGCCTCAAATTCTTAAGGACTTATGTTATCCAGTTGGTTTCGTCCAACCCTCTTGTATCAGGTTGCCCCAACCCACAACAAACAACTTTAAAATTAAACCTCAAATCATTAACATGCTTCCAAAATTCATGAGAATAGAGGATGCATATATATTCATTAGAGAATTTGAAGAGGTTTGTGCAACCATGAAACTATAACAACTATTAGAGGACGAAATCAAACTGAGATTAATCAATTTTGTCCTTAAGAATAATGTCAAAAAGTGGCTTTATAGTCTTCCAAATCAATCTATCATGACCTAGGAGGGCTTTGTGAGAATATTCTTAAAAAAATATTTTTCTCATCACAAAATAGCTAGAATTAGAAATGAAATAAATCAATTCTATCAACTAGCTAGTGAATCATTTTGGAAAACTTCAATCAATTCAAGAACCTCTTGACCCAATGCCCACACCATGGAATAGAAACTTGGAGGCTATGCCAAATAATTTATGAAGGGTTAGATTCAAATTCCCAAACAATGCTAGAGTCCATGTGCCAGGGACAATTTATGTATAAAGAACCAAATGAAGCCTAGCAATTTTTAGAAGACCTAGCCGAGAAAAGTTTACAATGGGAAACAACTAGGGAACCAGAAAAATTCACACCTTCAAGAGGTGGAATTTACCAAATTCAAACCTCCCTAGCTGCAGAATCCAAAATTATAACTTTGACATGTAGGTTAGAGGCCTTAGAACTTCAAAGATCAATCAGTGTGAACCAAGTGTCTGCACCCATGTGCAACGGATGCAATGCACTAGACCATGTTGATAAGTGGTAAAAATATACTAATAAAAGTATTAAATTATAAAATAAATTAATTTATTTTTTTAGAAATTGATACTTTTATTAATCTTATGTAAGAAAGAAGGCCACCAATGTGAAAATCTTATTTTTTTAATTCAGATGAAATAAATTTCAGGCAAAATGGACTTCAAACGAGCCCAAATTGAATTTCAAAAAAAAAAAAAAAACTGCCGACGCAATGCTGACGTCAGAATGATGTCAGCATTTTTTGCGGTGCATGATGGACCATCTGAAGGGTATTTTGGGAATTTCATAATAAGAGGTGCGCTCTGATTGGCTGAAGAATGCGGCGGTCTATGCAACATCGGGCTCGCGCATGGTCCATGGAGGGTAATTTGGGAATTTTGGCGGATCCAACGAGCAGTATTCACTGAAATTCGATCGGATGGTCAAAATGAAGGCACTGATGGATGGCATTCGTAGCTTCCGATCGAGATCCAATGGTTGAGATTCATCTCGAAGTTAAACTATAGATCAGAAGGCTTATTTCTACGCGATCGGACGGCCCAGATTAAATCTAAAGGATGATCCAACGACTGACATTAAATCTGACTTGATCTGGGTTATTTTAAGGGGTTTTTGGGCCGTTTGATCAACATCTAATGGTCATAATTATCCAAATCTTAATTTGAGTTGTTTTGGGAGTCTTAAACCTAGTTTTTGATGGATTTTGGGGGAGAAATCTAACTCTTTATCTATAAAAACATGTTGTTGCCGTAAAAAATAATCAGATAGAGAGAGAGACGGGGAGAAAGAGAGAGAGGGAGAAAAAGAGAGAGAGAAAATGAGAGATGAGAGAGGTAGAAAGAGAAGAGTGATTTGTAAGAAAATCGAAAAGGGTTTTTGATTTCTTTCGATGATCAAGGCATCGATTAAGGAGCCTCTTCATCTTCGCCAAGTTCTCCATATCAAGAGCAGCAGACAATCAATTTCAACAAATCAACAGTCTAATTCTCTATACTTTTTTTTTTATTTGCTATTTTTGAACTTGTTATCATAAACTAATTTTTTTTACTAAGGCTAGTTTAAGCACTCCCTTTTGATGCAATATTCAGTGTGATTTATTTTTAAATTTTATTCATGAGGAGTATATAAATATGATCTTAATGCTTTTAATTACTGGCCATTCTTCTAATTGATCTGATGAACATAGATTATTACGGACCAAGTACATCTATGTTAATGCTCTTGATATATACTTTGTATTATGAATCAAATAGAATTCATATGCATGCGGAATTTTAGTACGTTTGGACGTAGCATATTTTAATTAGAGGGTTCACAAATCTAATGCATTAATATTTATTTAAATTACATCTGGACTAAAGGATAATTAATAAATATAATAGTTCTTATGCTTGGACTAAAAGGATAGTGAATAAAGTAGGAGACTCCACCATCACATGAAAATAAAATTAAATCTAAAAATCTGAATATTTATTGACTGAGTTGGTGAACCGATTGCCTTAGTAAATCCATTGCTCTTTGAGTTAAAATACTAATAATTACACTCTCTCTATTTAATTAAAAAATTTTAATTATTTTTTTATTTTCTTTTATTCTTATTCTCAAAATCGATCTTCTAAATAAAGCATAGGAAAGAGCTTTTCAGTACTTATTTTCCAATCCTCTAGGGACGATACTCTACTCATTCACTTTATTACTTGATCGACTGGTGCACTTGCCATAGCTATAAATTAGCACACATCAAGTTTTTGGCACCGTTGTCAGAGATTGTGTCTAAAATAATATTAAAATTTTGATCTTAGCTTTACTTTAGAAATTTAATTTTAATTTTTATTATTAAAAAAAAAATTATTCATTGCATGACACGTACTGGACATAGTAATTTACTATCTTTAGATCCAGAAATTGAAAGAACTATTAGAAGACTACAACAAGAGGGAAACATGGCAGCTGAAGATCCTAACAACATCAATCTAGGATTGGATATGGCGACCGAAGGACAACATGAAGCTATTCGACCAGTATATCATTCATTAAATGATTATATCACACCATCTGTAGCCGACACAGCTTCGAGCATCAGGAGACCGCCTATACAAGCAAACAATTTTGAAATAAAATCGGCTGTAGCCGACACAGATGATTCAATCAACTGTCCAATTCAGTGGACACGTGCATGATGATCCGAATGCCCATATTTCTAATTTTTCTAGAACTTTATGATACTTTTAAAATTAATGGGTGTCGGATGATGCTATTAAGATTAAGGTTATTTCCTTTCTCTTTATGGGACAAAGCTAAGAGTTGGCTTCATTCTCTTCCTGCAGGTTCTATCATAATTTGGGATGTCCTAGCCCAAAAATTCTTAGCCAAGTACTTTCTACCTTCCAAGACTACTAAGATGCGCAACGATATTACTTCTTTTATGTAGATGGACATGGAGACAATATATGAGGCTTGGGAGCATTTCAAGGAACTGCTGAGGAGATGTCCACATCATCAACTATCCGTATGGCTTCAGGTACAAACTTTCTATAATGGTTTATCTCCTACTAATCATTCTATGATTGATGCAATAGCAGGAGGAACCATTAATAGAAAAATGGAGGAAGAAGCTTTCGATCTGATTGATGAGATGGCATCAAATAGCTATCAATAGCAGACAGAACGTATGACGCCAAAAAGACTAGCTGCTGTGCAGGAAGTAGATTGCGTGCCAATCTTACTAGCTGAAATTATAGCCCTTAGAGTCGAAGTCAACAACTTAAAGGGAACAGCTATGCATATTCAGAGCATTACTTGTGACCTATGTGGAGGAGGATACGATATGAGCAATTGCCAGATAGGTAATCCTTTTGCTAAAATAACTGATACAGCTAATTATATTTGTAATTTCAGGCCGAACAAAACAATCCTTATCCAACACATACAATCAAGGGTGGAGGCAGCACCCAAATTTCTCATGGAGCAATCAAAATGCAGCACAACAGCCACCCCTTGGATTTTAAGTACCTGAAAAGAAGTCCAACATGGAAGAGTTGATGGTCAAATTTATGCAAAACCAAGAAGCAACTATAAAAAATTTGGAAGCCAAACTTAGAACAGGAACCAAACAGCAACAATTTCGAACTTGGAGATGCAAATCGGTCAAATGGCTAAGATAATCTCCAAGAGACCTCAAGGATCCTTGCCAGCAATACGAGCAAATCCAAGGAAGCAAGTCAATGCTATCACCCTAAGAAGTGGTACAAAGCTGGAGGAGCCACATCAGAAGAATGAGACTGAAGAGCCAACTACAAATAAGAAACCATCAACTAAAATTCGTCATCAGTCAATACAAACACAGCAGATGGATGGTCTCCAGGTATACGATTTGCCGATCCAAATATGAAGCCCTACGTGCCCGCCACTACATTCCCAGAGGAGACAAATACAACATCCAAATAAGAATTTTCTAACTTTTCAAGAATTCTAAAGAATTTACATATTAATATTTTCTTTTGTAGATGCTATTACTCAAATGCCCAGGTATGCCAAGTTCTTAAAAGAAATCTTAACAAATAAGAAAAGCTGAAGGAGCATAAGGAATAAATTTGAATGAAGAATGCTCAGCAAATACTTCAAAATTAAATTACCAACAGAAGTTAAAAGATCCAGGGAGTTTTACTATCCCCTGCATTATTGGTGATGTGTTTTGTAAAGTTTTATGGACTTAGGAGCAAGCATTAATCTCATGCCTTTTTTTATTTTCAGGAAAGCTGGTCTAGGAAAACCAAAGCTACCACTATACCTTCAATTAGCCGACAGATCCATCAAATATTCAATGAGTGTAAGTGGAGGATGTCTTGGTAAAGGTAAATAAGTTATATTTCCCTGTTGATTTTAATTGTTCTTTGATATGGAAGAAGATTATGATGTACCCCTTATTTAGGAGACCCTTTTTAGCTACTGGAGAGCTTTAATAGATGTTCAACAAGAAAATTAGTTCTAAAGAGTCCAAGACGAACAAGTTACTTTAATATTATTTAAAGATACTAAACATACTAATGATAATCAAACTTTTTTCTAATTGATATATTGACAACCCATATATATGAGAATTCTATAAGAAAATAGGTTTGAGACTAATAAAGCAAGCAAACATCAAATTGAAAGAGGATGCAATCAAACATGAAAGTAATTCAATTGAAGTGGCATCAAGATTGATCCACTTTAAGAACTAAAGAAAGTCAAGCTGAAGACTATAAATCAGAAACTACTAGATAGGTTATTTCTTTTCTTTTTAGTTTTAATCATTTTTCTTTTCTATTATTTTTCAGTAATTTGTGGTTGTTTTTTTTTTACTACTTTGGTGTGTATTTTTAATTTTGCAGAGAAAAATCAATGAGAGCTCAAGCAAAATTTCAAAGCTCCAAAAGAACCAGACTGAACCAAATCAGGTGTATTCCTTCCTATCCTTTATTGCACCCTTTATTTTTTTTTCTCCTTTAAGACAATGTAGAATAAGTTAAAAAAAAAAAGAAAAGAACAATGTGTCAACAAGAAAATCTTGAGCAAGATAAACTGGATAAGTGATAAAGATAGAATATTTGCTAAATGAATGTAATGAGTTAAAGAAGTAGATTAGTTGGTCAACTTTTAGCAGCCTACTTAGGTCATTAAAAAACTATTAGCACTTTTTATTGCACATGCACACTAACAAGGCAAAGTAGGTGTTGATTATAAGGCCAACTGGGGATTCAATTATCACTAAAAATTGATAATTAAATATATATTCTAATCAAAGAAACTTGAATTTAAGGAAAGAGCTATTTGCCTATAAATAAAGTGCAAAAGACAGAGTATATGTGGATTACCCAAAGCCTAGTAACTGGGTCTCCGCACCTAGGTTAAGTATGAAAATTCACGTAAAACGGTGAAGGAAAGGCCAAAATGCTTAGCATAGTTAAAAAAAATAAAAATAAAAAAAGGCAGTGTGAAAGCTACCTTAATTAATGAGTATAAAATTGAGAATGTATAGAAAATTGACCAAAATAGGTGATAAGAGAAGATACTTTTGTTCTTTTAATTTAATACTAAAATACTAAAGTTAGTCATCACGAACACAAGTCCTATAGATCTTTGATGTACTCTAAGAAAGTTTTTAATTGTATTGACTAAAAAATTTGCTTCTGAAGCTCAATGCTTAGTTAGCAGTATTTTCTAAACATTTTGACCTTTAATCCTAGATTTTATCTTTGTGATGGATAATTTTATTAAAATATGGTATTAAATAAAACATTGCTAATGGACTAGCAATGACTAAGTTGGGGGGTGTGATAAGTGGTAAAAATATACTAATAAAAGTATTAAATTATAAAATAAATTAATCTATTTCTTTAGAAATTAATATTTTTATTAATCTTATGCAGGAAAGAAGGCCACCAATGTGAAGATCTTATTTTTTTGATTCAAATGAAATAAATTTCAAGCAAAACGAACTTCAAACGAGTCCAGAATTGAATTTTTTTTTAAAAAAAAAACCACCGACGCAACGTTGACGTCAGCATTTTTCGCGGCGCATGATGGACCATCTAAAGGGTATTTTGGGAATTTCACAACAAGAGGCGCGCTCTGATTGGCTGAAGAACGTGGCAGTCTACGCAACACCGGGCTCGCGCATGGTCCATGGAGGGTAATTTGGGAATTTTGGCTAATCCAGCGAGCGGTATTCACTGAAATTCGATCGGATGGCCGAAATGAAGGCGCTAATGGACAGCATCCATAGCTTTTGGTTGGGATCCAACGGCTAAGATTCATCTCGAAGTTAAACTATAGATCAGAAGGCTTATTTCTATGCAATCGGATGGCCCAGATTAAATCTAAAGGTTGATCCAACGGCTGACATTAAATCCGACTTGATCTGAATTATTTTAAGGAATTTTTGAGTGGTTTTTGGACCGTTTGATCAACATCTAATATCCAGAATTACCCAAATCTTAATTTGAGTTGTTTTGGGAGTCTTAACCTTAGTATTTGATGGATTTTGGGGGAGGGAAATCTAACTCTTTATCTATAAAAACATGTTGTTGCCATAAAAAATAATCAGACAGAGAGAGAGACGGGGAGAAATAGAGAGAGGAAGAAAAAGAGAGAGAGAGAAAGAGAGAGGAGAGAGTAGAAAGAGAAGAGTGATTTTATAAGAAAATCAAAAAGGATTTATTCTTTGATATTTCAGTGATTTTAGGAAGATCATTCCTAGCTACTGCTAATGCTAAAATCAATTATCGGAATGGACTTATGAAACTGTCTTTTGAAAACATGACTATCGAGTTGAATATTTTCAATTTGGAACAGGAATCTACCAAGCATGCTAATGTAAGTATAATCCAAGATGAAATTTATGAATCCATAAACATTAGCGATGAGAAAGTCAATCTTGAATCTAGTATCTGGCCAACCCATGAATATGAGAACCTAGATAAAATACTTGGAGACAATAAAAATGGCCAGAGATGGGAGCCTCCCATTGAACCACTCATAGAAATGACTAAACCATCATCCGAGTCATCAAAAGAAGAGGCATCCAAAGTAGAGTTGAAATCCCTCCCTGAGCACCTCAAGTATGTATATTTAGGTCCAGAGAAAATCTTGTCTGTAATTATTACACCAAACCTAAATCCTAACCAAGAGAAGGAATTATTAGCAGTCTTAAGAGAAAACCGAGAAGCAGTAGGCTGGACCATGATAGACATTAAAGGAATAAGCCCTTCCATAGTTTAACATAGGATACACCTAGAGGAACATGTTAATACTGAAGCTAACTGCATAAAAGAACCCGAGCTAGGAACTAGTACTGATGCTAGTTCTAGTTTAAATGAGATAGACATAGGAAAGAAGAGAATAGATGATTTATCTGAAACTTATAAACCTAAAAGCCTATTCCCTTCAACCCTAGAAGCAGGTTCTTCTTACAAAAATCAAGAGCCATATAATGAAGAGTCAATGAAGTTTTTTAAGCAAGATCATATTAATTTACCTTCATAATTAAAACCACCTTTAGTCATCCTTCCAGCACCCACTGAATCAAACTTAACTCCTAATACAAAAACTCCATTCATGAGCATTTTAGAAGAACAAATAGGAGAAATTCTTAATAAACATGGATTTGAGAATGGGGTCACAAATTATGTTTTCCTAATTAATAATGAATATATCAATAATGGAATTATAAATCAACCTTCTGAGATTGACAATCCAAAACTATTGAAATTTATCAATCCAGTATTTGACATAGGATAGTAAGCTGTATCGTGTCTGGCTGAAGATGGTAAACTTAGCACTTGTTGGGAGGCAACCCAATATTTAGTTTTCTTTAGTCTAATTTATCTTTTCAGTTGAATTTTTTTTTAGGATAATTTGAATAAGTTGGAGGGAGAGCTTAAATTTTCAAAGGCATGTGCTCGACCAAAAATATAGTTAGATGTATTCTTTCATGTTCTTTATTACATCTTTTATTTTTTCTTCACCATTGAGGACAATGTCGATTAAGTTGGGGGGGCAGAAAAATAAAAATTTTAAAATTTTGAGTCCTCAAGAAAGAGTTAGTATTTAGTATTTAGACACCTGATTATGCTTAAGAATCAAATTAAACTAAGCATTTTTAAAAGAAATATTGATACATAGATTAGAAAATCTATGAGATATTGAGGAATCAAGTATTAAGAAAATTTAATAAAGAATTAAGTCTAGAACATAAAAGTTTTTCTTTTGAGCATTTCTAATTTTTTGTACTAGTATCAAAGAAAAGTCTACTTTTTATGAGCCTGTGTAGGATAACTATACATTTCTTCATATTAATACCCCAATAATATGTCTCACTTAAGCTCTACTGAATATCAATGATCATTTTGAAAACTGCTTAGGTAAAATTTAAAATTTTAAAGTTAAAAGATATTTAAAACTAAATTCTTTCTTTACTCAAGGATGAGCAAAGCTTAAGTTGGAGGGTGTGATAAGTACCATAAATTCACCAATAAAAATATTAATTTTTAAGAATTATTAATTAATTGATACATATTTTTGAGAAATTCATATTTTAGATTAATTAAAAAATTAATTAAAAAAATAATAAAATTAAAAAATAAAATTTTATAATCAATAGAAAGATCTCATTTTTTTTTATCACAATGAAATAAGTTTCGAGCAAAACGAAGCTAAAATAGAGAAGATATGAATTTCTAAAGAAATAAAATAAATAAAAATTAAATAAAAAAGAAAAAATGGCTTAGCCAACTCAAGCCGTCGTGCCATATTAGCCGGCACATCCAAATGCGTCGAGCTAAGCCATCGAAGATAGCGTGCCAAGTCAGCCGTGCAAGCCAACTCAACCACAGAAGCCGGCTGCTGGTCCACGATCCAGGCATGGACCGCCAGCTCAGCAGAAATTGATAAATCACAAAGCGACACGTGGTGGACCTAGACTCTTAAAGGATTCATAGAAAATCTATCATGCCTCATAGAGCATTTTGGACTTTTCACTCGATGATAAGAGGTGTTGATTGCTTACGGTGTACGGTGCAGCTGGTCCATGCAGTCCATGGTAACAGTAAAGGCATGATCAGACGGATCTGATTGATTATAGTCAAGATCGGACAATGATGGTTATTTTTGAGTTTGATTTGAATTTCAACAGTGATCTGATGCGATCCAATGATCAAATTTTCTCCTGATTAACTCAATCGGATGGCCAAAATTTAATCCAACCTGATCTAGGCTGACACGCATCCGATTTTGATGATTTTTGGTCCATTGGATTTCTATTGAATGGCCAGATTTCATCCAGAGTAGCAGAATTCAATCAAGACTCCTAATCCAATTTTCACTCAGATTTCTCCATATTTTGATGATCAAAGAGCTCCTTAGTCCCACATTACCTAGAAAAGAACTCTCCAGCCCTCCTAGCTCTATAAATAAGACCCTAGGCCTCCAGAGTTCATTGTCTTTGATTAAGGTAAAGCTTTGGTACAGGGGGAAGTCAGGCTATAGGTTAATGGCTGCTTCAAAGCAACAAGTGCCTAAAAGAAGAGATGGGCTTCTATGCCATCTTTCTGCCAATGCCGATCTAAGATCAGAGATCAAGCTATTTTATTTTATTTTTTTTTAAATTTTATATATTTAAATTTTAAAATTTTTATTAATAAAAATTTTATTTTTTGTACTTTAATTTTAACTCTTTATTTTTATTATAATATAATTTCTTCACTTTAATTATTATTTTTTATTTTATTACAAGTAGATGCTAAGATCTAACTAATAGATCTTATTACCAAATTTAAATTTCTGTATTTTTAATTTTTGCTTTTTATTTTCTGACTTCACTTTTAATTTCAAAACTCTTTTCTTTTCTTTTTTTTTCAAAAATCAAAGATTTCAAATCTAAAAACACTATCTTCCCTATGGATTCGACTCGACTCACTGCTATCTACGTATTTTTAATTATTTTAAGAAGTTGGATTAAACTGATAAACACGGTGTCCTAATGACAACATCGCATTTCTATCAGCGCACTAAGCATATAGACGTGAAGTACCACAAGATCAGAGAGCCAGTGAAGGAAGGTGAAGTAGAACTAATGAACATCCATACCAAGAAGAATCAGTCTGATGCACTCATGAAGGTACTCCCTAGAGACAGCTTTCAGAGATGTGTGGCACGGATGGGTCTATTGAGAAGAGATGAGTTCACAAGGACTTGAAAGTACCAAGGTGGAGAATGTGAGCTTAGAAGTGGCAATCTTAAGTCTTAAAAATAGGAGAAGATAAGTCATGAAAAGATGGAAGCAAGCCAGAAGAAGAATCAGTCTCAATAGTAAAGTTCAAAAATTGGGCCAGCTTACTTTGAGACTGAGTCGGCTCAGTTAGAAACTGGGTCAGCTCAGTCCAGGACTAGATCAATTAGATCTTAAAGGAAAATCAAGATAGAGAGTAATATTTTTGGACTATTGGCATGGTATACAACTGGGTCAGCTCAGTCTGAAACTGAATCGACCCAATCGCAAGTTAGCTGGCTCAGTCTGAAATTTGGTTGGCTCAGTTTTCATGGATTATTATTTTATGTACGTGGGTTGTTTGGGTTTGTAGAATTTTTCTATGAGCTTCGATTTGATCCTTTGTAAAGTATATAGACTAGAAACAGGTTAAGATTGTAAGAGTGCTAAAATATACTAAATAAAAGCTCTTTTCTCATAAAAATCTTTTCTTCTCTTCTTCTCTATTCCTTGATTTATTTGATCATGCTTCTGTAGAGATCTCTAAGAAGTACTTTCTTGTTGCTTGGCTAATCACTGAAGGCCATACCGATCCGTGTAGGAAGAGCGCATATTCCCAACAGATCATATATCACATATATAATTAATGAACTAACTAATACGTGCTTTGCATACATCTCATGTATCATCACTAAATTAAACATGCATATTTTTTAGATCTAAAATATCATATATAATATCTAAAAAATAGATTTAAATTTCATCATATCAAAACAAAACTATTCTAGATAATTTGTAGAACTATTCTACAACTAGTCTAAGCATGCATTTTTTCTTATCATATATGAATAAATCAAAAACTAAACTTTATTTTTTATTTTTTAGATCTGATTACAATAATTATAATATTAGAAGAATAAAAATTAAATAGATATAAAATTATATTTAATCAAATTAACAACATGATTATACTAGACTACACATAGAACTATTCTATTCCTAGTCTAGTCATGCATCTCATACATATTAGATCTAAATGATTTAATTTTAACTTTTTAATTTTAGATCTAATCATATCTGATGTGATATTAGAAACTTTTATATCAGATAAAAAATAAAAATAAAATTAGATCTAAAATAGATTCAAAGAACTACAATCTAGCTCTGATACCAGTTGAAGGAAAAACCTATTTTTTCGATATAGGATTGTTTAGATCTGATTGGATGTTTAGAAATTTTTAGAAAAATCTTACTCATATCTGATCAGATCTACATGATCCTATGGTGGAAAACAATATTTTTTCTTCAACTGGTATCAGAGGAAAGACTTCTTTGGGTGTGGAAAAAATAAAATTACGTTTTGGCAATTTTGTGAGAAGAGTTCTTATACTAGACATAGCACCATAAAGAGTTTCTTTTAGACCAAAAACCTTATTAATTCAACCATTGGGACTCCTAGACCTGATCTCCATAAAAAATCATTAGATCTCATTTATTTTTTTTTGTCAAAAATGATTAAAAATGTGTCAACATGAGTAGATAAGGAAGAGTCCACTGCATCTAGGACTCTTTCCTCAAGAGTTTGATCCAAATCAAACTCTATCATAACTAAGTCAAAACACCTTTAAAAATTACAAAATTTGGTACACCCAATGTATAACTCATTCTCTAACACATATCCAAAAAATAAATCAAAATAATTTTTAAAAAAATTTTTAGAACCATCTGATCAGGTGACCCTCAATTCTCTCAAACAGGTCAACTTTTAACCCTAGTCCAATTTGACTATGAATAGATTTAATTTCTATAATTAATCTGACCTAGACTTATTCTAGTCAAATAAAAATAAACTCATTCAAGATACAAAAATGAGTCAAATCAAATTCAACTCAGTTGCGATGAATCAAAAAGATTATAAAAGGAGAAAGTCAGGCTCAATCATGTGCTAGCACGATTACCTTAAACCTGATTGGATCTAATCCAAATCAACCAAACTGGCATAGCTCAATTGATGACATCAAGACCCAAATGCTTGTTTGTGTGACCTAGTTGGTTCAATTCTGTATGATAATGAGCTATGTCGTGATCTCCATTATTGATATTATTGAAATACCTTTCGATGGATCAGAACTTTTCTGATTCATACAATTAGAATGATCGATCATCAAAATCATTCTAATTACTCCCAAAATCCACCAGTGATACCTAGCAGTATATGGTGGCAACCCATTAGAATTGAAAGCGAACCTTTCGATATAGTTACCTGTGTGATTGGGTTATTCTATCTTGAGCCCATTTAGGATTAAGGTTAAGATGAACTCATCAAACCCAATATCCATCATTCGATTCAAGTCTTATGTGAAACCTTTTATAGAAATTCTTTCTATCATCTTCACTTTGCCATGGCCATGGGCTTATGGACTTGATTCTCATGATCATCATAGGGCTACTTCTCATCTATCGAGGTAGATAGATCCCCTATTAGTACAATCCAATTTCTACAATGAACATGCTATAGCCAACATACATCTCAGGATTCCGAATGGTTAGGAGATCGAGTTATGGTGTAGTCAAACTATAAAACCCTCAAGATGAACTATTGATGCACCTCAGGCCAAAGAACCAGACACACCACTGTAGCTTCGAGTCAGTCATCGATGAGAAGATAGACTTTCTTATGACTGCTCGAGGTGGTCACACTCAGTGCCCTCATTCTCTAACGAGTATCTATACTCTCGCTCTGGTATCTCCATATCATTGACTCAAGATACTTTTATCCTAAGAAAGTGATCATACACTAATCTTCTAGATCGATTACCATCCTCATGATGATCCTACGATGAGAAGCAATTTATGAGTTAATTATAAAAATTCATATCTTAAATTTTCAACTCATGAAAATATGAATTGTCATTATCATTAACTTAAAGAATGTATCACAGACACTTTTAAATACATACTATGATAAAAAATAATTTATTTATTAATTTATAGTTAAAATTATAAAATTATCCTTAAAAGTGTATTATAAGTGATAGCCAATCTGGCTTCTAGGGCACACATCTAATAGGTAGCATAGAAATCAATTTTTGTACTAATCAAAGTCACCATCAAGCAATGATACTTGATGTTCGGATAGATCGAATAGTCACAATGGCAATATTCAGAACCTACATGAATATGGCTATCCCATAATTTATCTCTTTGATCTCTGTGTATAGGATGACTCAGAGTTAAACTATCAATCCTGAAAAGTACATCCAAATCATGTCTCAAAGCAATCAATCCCGTGACCCCTCACTAGGACTATCCTGGCTAAGGATTTGCTAAATTGAAATATAATTGAGCATAACTCTTGAAATCAGGAATAGTCAATCCCATCTTGATACATGCACCAACTCCTCAAGTACTTGACTATGCCCAAAAACCTTCCATCACCGAATTAACAATTCAGATAGTTTAACACCAAAGTACTACTACAAAAATGACCTATGGCAGCACTTACTATGGTAGTGATTTTTGAAACTACCATCATAGCACCTATGGCAGTGGTTTTCGTTAACCGCTACTATAGGTCGGACCTACAGCAGCGGCTTTTGTAACCGCTGCTATAGGTCCAACATATAGCAACGGTTAATGAAAATCACTGCCATAGGTCAGACCTATAGCAACGGTTACAAAAATCCGCTACCATAGGTCGACCTATAGCAGTAATTCATTATAACCTCTACTATAAGTCAGACCTATAGCAGTGGTTAGTAGGAACCACTGCTATAATCTGTTTTATGGTAGTGGTTAATTATAACCGCTGTCATATATATATTTTTTTTCTTTAAATATTATATAATTTTAAAATTTAATGTTCATCTTCACCGTTTATTATCTAAATAATTATCATTAGAGTATCATCGCAAAAGATCGCCTCGATCTGATGGCCCTAGCTTTGTCGATCAGAAAAATTTGATTTCGACGACCACGAATGATGATGCGATGATCTGATAGATGGAGACCTCCGATGGATCCAAAAATCTACAATGATGATCTCGATGATGTTTGTAGCATACTATCAAACTTTCACTTTAATTGGATATCGTTATCTTGGTCAATTTAGTATAGGTTAGTTTCAACTGTTAAACGATAAACGATTGATCAAAGGACCAAATAGTGTCCAATTATGAGATAATTTTTTTTATAAATGGTCTTGATTACTATTTTAATCATTTTTTATGGTGGTGATTATAAAATTCAACTCGTAAGATGAAGAACGATCTAAAATTATACATCTCCTGATAATCATTCTGAAACTTCACTAGTTGTTATGCTCATGCTTTTGCAATATCTGCTTAACATGAATAGTTTATACGAAAATAATTTAAATTTTACTATCATCATTGTATAAAATATTTAAAATTATAACAAAGATCATTTAACTAAAAAATTATCTCATAATTGGATGCCATTTAATCCTTTAATTGCTTGTTTCTAATTTAACGGTCGAAATCATTCCATACTAAATTGACCATGATAACGATATCCAATTGAAGTGAAACTTTGATAGTATGCTATAAACATCATCGAGATCATCATTACAGATTTTTGAATCCATCGAAGGTCTTCATCTATCAGATCATTGCATCATCATTCGTGATCGTGGAAATCAAATTTTTTTGATCAATGAAGTTAAGGCCATTGGATCGAGCTGACCTTTTGTAACGATACTCTAATGATAATTATTTAGATAATGAATGGTGAATATGGATATTAAATTTTAAAATTATATAATATTTAAAAAAAATAAAAAAATTATTTTCTACCTATGGCAGTGGTTATCAAAAACCGCTGCTATAGATCTACAGCAGCGGTTATAGAATTACTGTCATAGATCTATGATAGCGGATTTGGATAATCATTATCATAGATCTATGGCAGTAGTTTGATAACCACTGCTGTAGACCTATGGCAGCGGTTCGATAACCACTACCATAGGTTAGGTTAAAAATTTCTAAATTTTTCTTCCCTTTCGTGTGTGCTCAATCTCTCTCGTTCTCTCTCTCCCCCTCGTCTTCATCATCGGTGAGGCTCCTTCCCCTCTAATTGGTGTCACCCCTCCTCCCCTCTCGATTGACGTTGCCCCTCCTACCCCCCTCAATCGGCGTCGCCCCTCCTCCCCCCCGGCTTGCATCGCCCATCCTCACCCCCGATTGGTGTCGCACCTCCTCCCCCCTCGACCGATGCTGCCCCTCCTTCCCCTTCCTCTCCAACCCCCCATCCCCATTTGCCCTCCCCACCACCCAGCACCCCAACCCAACCCCACCATCCCTCCATCCGACCCTCCCTCGGCCCCCAACGAAATTGAAGGAAAAACCTATTTTCTGGATCAGGTTCGTTCAGACCAAGATTTGATTAAGAGGGATATTTCAAAAATTTTTCTCTTAGATCCAAATCAGATCTGAGATTCTTTAGATCTGATTTTATTAATTTGATAAAATAAAAATAAAATAAAATAAATTAAATCTAATTTAATTGTACCTTATTATGGGTAATCCTATTATCCTGTGATGATCCTGATGTTTGCCTGAAATTTTGGATGTAGCCATGCAAGCGCCTGGCCTCTACCGGTATTCACTTAGGCAGGATCTGAAGATCTTCTCCTTTTCAATCTGTGCTCCAAAAATTAGATCTAGATCTGATCTTGAAGGTGTTTAAAATACCTTTTGAAGATTGATTGTTGTCTCTTGCAGTAGTGCTGCCTTCTTCCTTTCCTATCACCTTTCTCTTACTTGGATCGCACCAAACTAGAGCCCAAAACCTCTTGGGCATGGAGAAGAGAGAGAGAGAGAAGTAGAGGGTGGCATGGAGAAGGAGGGAAAGGGGTTATGTGGCATGGGAAAAAGGTAGAAACTCTAAATCTTAAGTGTAGATTGGGTTTATATAGATCCTGCTGCGCCATGCAGTGCCACATCATCGCGGTCAATCATGGCTCTTTGTGCAATTAGATCTAAATTTGATTGGTGGGATGACATCATCTGATCCAATCAGATTAGAGTCCCTCACAAATCTCCTTAGGGGGCACCACGATTGATCAAAGAAGAGTCTTTGGCACCACCCAAGTAGAGAGGATGAAGCAACTTGGAGTCCTATCTGTATGGGACTCCAGGCATCATCCTCTTTGGGTGCATGCCTCCCTAGGTGTGCACCCCCTCCCTTTCTATATTTTAGCTAGGGAAGAAAGTTCCATCTTCTCTTCTATGGATGCATGACACATGGGCAGATGTCTACGTGTCAAAGGTCAACATTTAACCAAAATCAAAAGACAAGATTTAGCAAGTGAAGAAAAATGGTAGGTATTGTCTCAAATTTATCTCATAAATTAAGACAATCCTTTTCTGACCTAGACAAGCTCCAGTCAACCTAAGTAAAGATTTCTATGTGAGCCCAAACATATTTGGCTCAGTCGAGATAACTTTTAATGATTGTTGAAGGAGAACATTTGGCTCAATCATGTGCTATCACAATTTTCTTGAACCTAGTTGAATCTTATCCAAATCAATTGTACTAGATTAGTCCAATTGATGATATCTAGATCCAAACCCTTGTTTGTGTGATCTAGTTAGGTGCAGTTCTATATGGTAATGGGATATGTCATGATTTCTATCATCGACATCATCGAAACATCTTTCGATGGATCAGAATTTTTTTGATTCAGATAACTAATATGATCGATCATCCAGATCATTCTAATTGCTTTCAAAATCCACCAGTGACACCTAGCAGCACATGGTGGCAATCCATTAAAATTAAAAATAAACCTCTCAGTGCAGTTACCTGTGTGATTAAGTTTCTCTATCTTGAACCCCAATCGGATTAAGATTAAGGTGATCTCATCAAACCCTAATTTTCATCATATGAATTAATCATTCGACTCAAGTCCGATGTAAAAATCCTAATAGAAACTATTTTTATTATTTCACTCTACCATGGCCATGGGCTTATGGACTTGATTCTCATGATCATCATAGGACTGCTCCTCATCTACCAAGGTAGATAGATCTCCTATTGGTGCAATCCAATTTCTATAATGAACATGCTATAGCCAACATACATCTCAGGATTCCGAATGGCTAAGAGATCGAGCTATGGTGTAGTCAAACTATAACACCCTTAATGTTAACTGCCAATGCACCTCAGGTCAAAGAACCAAACACACCACTGCAGCTTTGAGCCAGTCATTGACGAGAAGGTAGACTTCCTGATGATTGCTCGAGGTGGTCACGCTCAGTACCCTCATTCTCCAGCGAGTACTTGTACTCTTGCTCCGATATCTCTACACCATAGACTCAAGACTCATCTATCTTAAAGAAGCGATTATATACCAACCTTCTGGATCAATCACCATTCTCATGATGATCCTATGATCGTGAGCATTTTATGAGTCAATAATGAAAATTCATGTCTTAAATTTTCAACTCTTGAAAATATGAACTATCATTACCATTAACTCAAGAGATGTATCACAGACACTTTCAAATACATACTATGATAGAAAATAATTTATTTTATTATTTATAGTCAAAATTATAATTTTTTCCTTATATATTATAAGTGTTAGCCAATTCTAGCTTCTAGAGCACACATATCTAACAAACTTTCACTTGACCTAAAGCTAATTGGCTACAAATCTAAGTCCCATCTTCTCAAGATGGGTTTCGATCTTCTGCTGGCCTAACAGCTTTGTGAGTAGATCTGCTACATTGTCAGCAAAGTTGACTCTCTTGACCTCCACATAACCTTTCTCGAGGTAATCATGGATGAGATAGTATCACCGCTCGATGTGCTTGGATTTCTGGTGAGACCTCGACTCCTTAGCAAGGGCTATGGTGCCATTGTTGTCGCAGTATAGAGGAATGGCATCTGATGGCATCACTCCAATCTCTGTGGTAAATTTTTTATACCAGAATGCCTCCTTTGCAGCTTCTGATGTAGTGATATATTCTACTTTCATGATGGAATCCGCTATCACTATCTGCTTGAAACTCTTCCAACTGACAGCACCATCATTACACACAAACAGACTCCCAGATGTCGACTTTCGATCATCTATATTAAACATAAAATTCGAGTCTGTATACTCTTGGACTTGGAGTTCTCCATTACCAAAAATCAACAACATATCCTTAGTTCTTCTTAAGTACTTATGGATACATTTCACAGAAGTCCAGTGTTCTTCAGCTGGATTCGACTGCTATCTGCTCGTGACACTCACAGCATGGGCTACATCAGGTCATGTACATAACATGGCATACATGAGGCTCCCTATTTCTGAAGCATAAGGAATCTTACTCATGCGTTCAATCTCCTCTGGTGTGTTGGGATACATTTTCTTAGAGAGATGAATGTCATGTCTGAAGAAAACCAATCCCCTCTTGGAGTTTTCCATGCTAAACCTCTTTAGCACTTCCTCTATGTATATCTTCTGTGAAAGACCTAGCATCCTATTCAGTCTATCTCTATAGACCTTAATTCCTAGAATGAAGGATGCTTCTTTTAGGTCTTTTATGGAGAATTCTTTGGACAACCACATTTTAACTGTGGTCAGCATGAAAATATCATTTTCAATAAGGAGGATATCATCCACATACAGTACGAGGAAGACAATAGCGCTCCCACTAATCTTTTTGAAAATACATGGTTCCTCCTCATTTTTGATGAAATCAAATAATTTGATCACATCATTAAATCGAGTATTCCAGCTCTGAGATGCTTGCTTAAGTCCATATATGGATCTTTGCAGCTTGCATACTTTGTGATCAGCATCACCGGATGTGAAACCTAGTAGCTGTTCTATATAGATATCTTCCTCAAGGTATTCATTTAAGAATGCCATTTTCACATCCATTTGCCATATTTCATAATCAAAATAAGCTGCAATAGCAAGCAACATGTGGATGGATTTTAGCATAGCTACTAACGAAAAGATATCCTGATAGTCAATGCCTTCATATTGACTATAACTTTTTGCATCTAATCTAGCTTTGAATGTCTTCATATTCCCATCTGCACCTATCTTTCTCTTGTAGATCCATTTACACCCAATAGGTACTATACCTTCTGGTGGATCTACCAAGGACCAGAGTTGGTTTGAGTGCATCGAGTCAATTTCTGACTTTATTGCCTCTAACCATTTCTCGGAGTTGATATTTGATATCGCCTCGTCATAGGTTTTGGGATCATCACCATGAACCCCATTACCTATGAGGAACATTTTCTCTACTTTCTCTAAGATAGTACCTAAGTACCTCTCAGGGGGATGAAAAACTCTTTCTGATCCATGAGGTGGAGGAGGTAGTTATTGTATTGGCTCAACCTAATTTGGTTCCACAGGGACATTAGCTCATTGCTCTTGTGAGACTTTCTCCTCGAGTTTGATCTATTTTCTAATGCCGCTATCTTGAATAAATTATTTTTCATGAAAGATGGCATGTCAACTCATAATCACATTGTGGTCTTCTGGAATTTAGAAATAATATCCTATTAACTCTTTAGGATATCCTATAAATCAAGCTCTAGAAGACTTAAAGTCTAATTTGTCCACTTGTTGTCTTTTGACATGAGCCGGACAATTCCAAATTTTGAGCTGACTCAGACTTGATTTCTTATCATGTCAAATCTCATACAATATGGTAGGAATAGTTTTAGAGAAAATCCTATTCAGTAAATATATTATAGTTAACAATCTATGTCTCTAAAGAAAATTAGAAAGGTCTCTGAAGCTAATCATGGATTGGACCATATCTAATAGGATCCAGTTCCTCCATTCTTAAAACCCATTAAGTTGAGGTGTTCCAAATGGAGTCCATTGAGAGACTATGCCATTTTGCTTGAGATAGTCCAAGAATTTTTGACTAAGGTATTCACCTCCTCGATCTGATCGAAGAATCTTAATGAATTTTCTAGTTTGCTTTTCTACTTCATGTCTGAATTTTTTGAACTTTTCAAAAGGTTCAGACTTGTATCTCATCAGATACACGTACCCATACTGAGATAAATCATCGGTAAAGATTATGAAGTAGATAAAGTTGCCTCTAGCTGGCACATCAAATGGGCTGCATATATCAGTATGTACTAGGGCAAGTAGATCCATGGCACTTTCCCCATGTCCCATAAAAGGAAGCTTAGTCATTTTGCCATGAAGACGTAATTCACAAATTAGATATGACTCAAAAATCAACGGACTTAATAGCTTGATTTTCTCCAATTTGTTAACCCTATCTTCTACTATATGACCTAGCCTCAGGTGCCATAGATACCTATCATTTGGACTATCCTTGAGTCAATTTACAGTATTCATATTTTACTCGATATTAAAAATAGATACATCAATATGTAATTGGTAGAGACGGTTAACAGAAAATCACTTGCAATTTTATTTCTTTCATAAAGAATATTACAATGGTCCTTAAGAAAATTAAATACATAGCCTTCTTGTGCTAAACATGAAATAGAAATTAAATTTTTGCTTGCAGCAGGCACATAATAACAATCCCTAAGTACTAAATCTAAGCGAGATGGTAGTCGAAGAGGGTAGATTTCCATGGCCACAGTAGCAACTCTTGTTCCATTTCTAATGTGTAGGATCATCTCACCATCCTTCAGCCTCTTGCTATCCTTAAGACCCTACATAGAAGTGTACAAATGAGCACTAGAACCAGAGTCAAGCACCTAACTGGATGCAGAAGAAATCGTAGGGTTAGATTTAATAACGAGCATACCTCAAGAAGGACCTGTCTCCTTCATATTCTTTAGGATGGCCAGGTATATAAGGCAATTCCGCTTCCAGTGGCTGTCAATATTATAATGGAAATACTTTCCTTTATCAGCAGCCTTTTTCTTCAGTTTTGCCTTCTTTTTCTTTCCACTTTCCACCTTCTACCTTTTCACAGACTTTTTCTTCTTTCTAAAAGACTTTCTCTTGAAAGAAATCCTTTCCATAGCAAGTACTGAGCCTTTAAAATCTTTTATAGAAAGCTCAGTAGTAACCAACATGTTGATAAGCTCGGCTAGAGTATTCTGAAGTTTATGCATATGGTAGTTCATGATGAACTGCCCATAAGCATTAGTCAAGAATTGTAGAATTACGTTATTCTATAGATCCTGATCTAACTTCACTTCGAACTTCTCAAGCTCTTCCAAGTTCTTGATCATCATCAGGTAATGATCTTGGACTGACTGCCCATCATGCATTTTAGCCTTAAACAGTCATTTAGTGATCTGATATTTAGCTATGTGACTTTGTTCACCAAACAACTCTTATAGGTGAGCCAACATTTGGTGGGCAGTCTTGATATCTTCTTGTTGATGCTGAAGCTCATCAGACATCTAGCCCAACATGTAGTATCTGATCTTGTTATCTTCATGCATCCATTTGTTAAGAGATGCTCTTTATTCAATGGACGGACGGGCTGGTATGGTGGGAAGATCCTGGTCTAATACATGAGTTAACTTTTTGGAATCCAAAATGATATTGAAGTTTTGAAGCCAATCCTTGTAATTGGGTCCGATCAGTTTATGGGTGTTCAAGATATAGGCTAGTGGGTTGGATGCAGATATTTTTCTTTTTCTATAGAGAGTCAAAGTTTCTAGCTAGATTTTATAATTAAGACTTGAACAATTTATTTAAAAATTTAATTTTTAAACAAATTAGCTCCCACTATTTTCTTGAATCCCTACACTCTCTCTGTAGAGATGCAAAAATCTCCAGATTAATGATTTCTAGTGGGTGGTGCAGTCCCACGAACTGACTCATCACCTCACCTAATAGTTATTGGTGATGGGTTAGGCAACGAGTAAACAACTCTTATCCAATGATTCTTTAATCCTGGTTCATCCAAGCTTGGTCTCTAATTCATGAATCTCACCATGCTCGAAATGTTGATCCACTCCTTAGTTAATTCAGACCCACCATTTGCATAGATTGGATTCCTAATTGGGTATCTCACCATATCCAAAATATTAAGCCTAATCTATCCTCCAGTCTGTAGCATCCAATGCCTAATAGATATGGTTGCATCTTTTCGGTGCAACTGAACCACTATGACCAGTCGAGAACAATCAACCCAGGAAGGGCCCACACATCTACAATGATGGAAGACCTTAGACTTAATCTTTTCTTAGGAAGATTTGATTTAGGTCTTTTTAAACTTGACTTGACATAACCATAACCATTATGACTAACCTAGTGGCATGTGTTAGCTTAGATTATTAGCCACCTCATATCAGGACTGAGCCGATAAATATGGCCATGTAAGTAAGACTGATGGAAGGGATATGCCATTAACTCGACAATAATGCATTCGAGTCGAGTAGCTCCTAATTAAAAATCAGTTGGTCATATCTGCCAAACTTACCTTAGACACCAAATTATTGAGCCAGAACCAATTGGGTTAGCCTACAATCCAGACTCTATCCACTGAGCCTAATTAGGTCTTAACTTGATCGATCACTCATGCAACTCGACCTTGACCCAAACTTAATTCTATTAGGTTGGTCAATTTAAGCACCTTTGATCCCATCTAACCGACTCTTGATTTGGTTTGATCAACCACTAGACCTAATTGAGCTACATAAGCGCGAACCCAATTTTATGAATATATCTTAGATCTAAAAATTCTTAATTTTAGATGTAATATATTTCATAATCTTAATTCTTAATTAAGTATAGGGTTCATAAACAAAACATGTAAATAAAATCCTAAGATTTTAGGATCTAGAATTTTACAGAAAATAATTTTTTTTTTATTTTTGATTAAGAACGAACATGCAACACCCCTACACATCATAAGAACATCCCATCAAATGAGAGGAGAGGGCCCTTAAATCCTACTTCATTCTTATGACCAGACGGCCAAGGAGAACGTCTTAACCAAAAACATGATAAATCGACAAAATTGATTAGATCTACATATATATCATATATATAAAATTTATCTAACTTAAAAATATGTTTTGCATACATCTCATGTATCATGTCATGCATATTTTTAGATCTAAATTATCTCATAAATATTTAAAAATTTAAATTTATTCAAGAAAACTTTGTTGAACTATTCTACAACTAATCTAAACATGCATCTATCATATCACATATGAATAAAATTAAATAAATTTATTTTTTATTTTTAATATCTAATTATAATATTTATAATATTAGAAAATAATAAATAAATAAATCTAAAATTATGATTAATTAAATTAAAATTATGATCATCCTAGACTACACATACAATAATTCTTTTCTAGTCTAGTCATGCATCTCATACATCTTAGATCTAAATTATTTAATTTTCTTAATTTTTGATTTTAGATCTAATCATATCTAATGTGACATCTAAAATCATCTAAATGTTAGATCAAAATCATATTAAAATTAGATCTAAATAATTATGAAACCTAGCTCTGATACCAGTTTAAGGGAAAACCCTGTTTCTTGGGTTAGGTTCATTCAGATCTAGATTTGATCAAGAGAAATATTTTAAAATTTTTTCTCTTAGATCTAAATTAGATCTGAGATTCTTTAGATCTAATTTTATTTATCTAATAAAATAAAAATAAAATAAATTAAATTAAATCTAATTTAATTGTACCTTGTTATGGGTAATCCTATTATCCTGTAATGATCCTGATGTTTGCTTGAGGTTTTGGATATAGCCACGCAAGCGCCTGGCCTCTACCGATATCCACTCGAGCAGAATCTAGAGATCCTCTCCTTGTCAATCTATACTCGAAAAATTAGATCTGGATCTAATCTTGAAGATCTTCAAAATATCTTTTGAAGATTGACTGTTGTCTCATGCAGCAGTGCTACCTTCCACCTTTTCTGTCACCTTTCTCTTGCTTGGATCGCACCAAACTGGAGCCCAAAACCTCTTGGGTGTGGAGAGAAGAGAGAGAAGTAGAGGGTTGCATGGAGAAGGAGGAAGAGGGTTATGTGGCATGGGCAAAAGGTAGAAACTCTAAATCCTAGGCGTAGATAGGGTTTATATAGACCCTACTGCGCCATGCAGTGCCGCATCATCTCGGTCAATCATGGCTCTTTGTGTAATCATATCTAAATATGTTTCATGAGATGACATCATCTGATCTAATCAGATTAGAGTACCTCACAAACCTCCTTAGGTGGTGCCAAGACTGGTCAAAGAAGAGCTTTTGGTGCCACCTAAGTAGAGAGCATGAAGCAACCTGGAGTCCCATCTGTATGGGACTCCAGGCGTCATCCTCTTTGGGCGCTTGCCTCCCTAGGCGTGCACCCCCTCTCTTTCTTCTTTTTAATAGGGGGACAAAGCCCCATCTTCTCTCCTATGGATGCATGAAACATGGGTAGATGTCTAAGTGTCAAAGATCAATGTTTGACCAAAGTCAAAAGACAAGATTTAGCAGGCAATGAAAAATGGCAGCTGTTGTCTCAAATTTACCTCATAAATCAAGGCAATCCTTTTCTAATCTGGACAAGCTCTAGTCAGACCAAGTAAAGATTTTTGAGTGAACCCAAATATATTTGGCTCAGTCGACACAACTTTTAATGATTGTTGAAGGAGAACATTAGGCTCAATCGTGTGCTAGCACGATTTTCTTGAACCTAATTGAATCTTATTCAAATCAATTGAACTGGGTTAGTCCTATTAATGATATCTAGATCCAAATCCTTATTTGTGTGATCCAGTTAGATTCAATTTCATATGGTAATGGAATATGTCATGATCTCTATCATCGACATCATCAAAACACCTTCTGATGGATCATCCAAATCATTGAAACACCTTTTTTGATTCAGACAACTAGTATGATCGATCATCCAGATCATTCTAACTACTCCCAAAATCTACTAGTGACACCTAGCAGCATATGGTGGCAACCCATCAGAACTAAAAATGAATCTTTCTGTGCAGTTACCTATATGATTAAGTTTCTCTATCTTGAGCCCCAATCAGATTAGGGTTAAGGTGATCTCATCAAACCCTAATTTCTATCATATAAATTAATCATTCGATTCAAGTCCGATGTAAAAATTCTAATAGAAACTCTTTCTATTATTTCACTCTGCCATGGCCATGGGCTTATGGACTTGATTCTCATGATCATCATAGGGCTACTCCTTATCTACCGAGGTTGATAGATCTCCTATTGGTGCAATTCAATTCCTACAATGAACATGCTATAGCCAACATACACCTCAGGGTTTTGAATGGCTAGCAGACTGAGTTATGGTGTAGTCAAACTATAACACCCTCAAGGTGAACTGCCAATGCACCTCAAATCAAAGAACCAGACACATCACTACAGCTTCGAGCCAGTCATTGACGACAAGGTAGACTTCCTTATGACTTCTCGAGGTGGTCACGCTCAATGCCCTCGTTCTCTAGCGAGTACCTATATTCTCGCTCCGGTGTCTCTACATCATAGACTCAAGACTCATCTATCCTAAAGAAGCGATCGTACACCAACCTTCTAGATCAATCACCATCCTCAAGATGATCCTACGATCGGGAGCATTTTATGAGCCAATAATTAAAATTCATGTCCTAAATTTTCAACTCTTGAAAATATGAACTATCATTACCATTAACTCAAGGGATGTATCATAGACACTTTCAAATACACACTATGATAGAAAATAACCCATTTTATTATTTATAGTCAAAATTATAATTTTGCCCATAGATGTGTATTACAAGTGTTGCCATTAACTTTCTCTCTCCCCTCCTCTTCATCATGGGTGAGGCTCCTCCCCGACTGGCGTTGCCCCTCCTCCCCCCCTGATCGGTGTCACCCCTCCTCCCCCCCTCGACTGACGTCGGCCCTCCTCCCCACGGCTGGATCACCCCTCCTCCCCCTCGATTGGCACCACCCCTCTTCCCCCTCCCTCTCCGCCCCCCATCTCCAAACGCCCTTCCTACCATCCCCACCCAGCCCCCACCCTCCATCCAACCCTGCCCTTGGCCCCTAGCGAAACCCCCCATCCGACGAACCCACATCCAACCCTCCCTCGGCCCCACGAAACCCTTCCTCCGATGAAACCCCTCCACCCTCGCTCAGTCCCTGCAAAACCCCCACCCCACCCCTCCATCAGACTCCCTCGGTCCCCAGTTGGTGAACCTCCATCCGACCTTCTTTGGCCTGAAGGGGGAATCCTGATTTCTCAGACCAAGTTCATTCAGATCTGATCGGATCAAGAGTTATATTTCAAAAAATTTTTTCTTTGATCCAAATCAGATTTGAAGATATTTTAGATCTGATTATTATTATTTCTAAAATAAAATCTAAATAAATTAAATCAAATTTAATTTACCTTGAAGTGGGATAATCCTATTACCCATTGATGATCCTGTAAGCAGCGAAAGGTTCTGAATCTAGCCACGCAAGTGCCTGGCCTCTACCGATATCCACTTAGGCTTGATTTGGAGATCCTCTTCTTCTCTATCATGTCTCCAAAAATCAGATCTAGATCTGATCTAGAGGATCTTCAAAACTTCTTTTCGAAGATCAGCAATTGTCATCCTTTGCAGCAAGTGCAGCCTTCTAGCTTTCATGTCGCCTTTCTCTCATGTCTGGATTGCACCAACCTAAGGATCCCAAAATTCCTTTTAGGTGTGGAGAGGAAGAGGGAGAAGATGGACTTTGGCATGGAGGAGGAGAGGAGAGGTAGGCCTTGGGGCATGGAAATCTCAATTCAATTTAGATTCCTCTTTGAGTTGGGCGTAGGGTCTTATTTATAGACTAACTGTGATCCAACTCCTCTTCTTCCCAACCAATCACAACTCTTTGTGAAATCAGATCTAAATCTGATTGGTGGGAATAGAGTCCCCTGGATTCCTCCTTAGAGGGTGCCTAAGACCAGTCAAAGTTGGTTCTTAGGAGAACTCTAATTGAAATCCAAAAAGGAGATGGAGTCCCTATCCAATAGGGACTCCTGGGCGCCTCCAAGCTTGGGCACACGCCAAAGGTGGCATGCGCCCTCCTCCTTGCTAGGTTCTAGCAGGGGACAAGGCCCCCACCAGCTCTCCAATAGGTGCGTGACACATGGATAGAAGTCAAAGTATCAATGGTCAACATTTGACCAGTCAAAGGTCAGACTTTTGACCAAAGTCAAAGAACGAGAAATGGCAGGTGACCAAAAATGGCAGGTAATTATCTTACAAAATAAGACAACCCTTTTTTGACCTTGGACAAGGCTCCAGTCAGACCATAGTGAAGGCCTCTGATCGAGCACAAACTCCTTTGGCTCAGTCAGGATAACTATTTATGATAGTAAAAGAAGAACGTTAGGTTCAATCGAGTGCTAGCACGATTTTCTTGAACCTAATTGAATCTCATTCAGATCAATTGAACTGGATCAGTTCAATTGATGATCACCAGATTCAAACCCTTATTTGTGTGACCCAGTTAGGTTCAGTTCTGTATGGTAATGGGATATGTCATGATCTCTATCATCGACATCATCGAAACTCCTTTCGATGGATCAGAACTCTTCTGATTCGAACAGCTAGAATGATCGATCATCTAAATCATTCTAATTGCTCCCAAAATCCACCAGTGACACCTAGCAGTATATGGTGGCAACCCATCAGAGCTGAATGCGAACCTCTTGGTGCAGCTACCTGTGTGATTAAGTTCTTCTATCTTGAGCCCCGATCAGATTAGGGTTAAGGTGAACTCGTCAAACCCTAGTTCTCTGTCATATGATGTAATCATTCGATTCAAGTCCAATGTGAAAACCTAAATAGAAACTCTTTCTATTATTTCACTCTGCCATGGCCATGGGCTTCTGGACTTGATTCTCATGATCATCATAGGGCTGCTCCTCTACCACCGAGGTAGATAGATTCCATCTTGATGCAATCCAGTTCCTACAATGAACATGCTATAGCCAACATACACCTCAGGGATTCCATATGGCTAGGAGATCGAGTAATGGTGTAGTCAAACTATAACACCCTCAAGGTGAACTATCGATGCACCTCAGGTCAAAGAACCAGACACACCACTGCAGCATCGAGTCAGTCATTGACGAGAAGGTAGACTTCCTAATGACTACTCGAGGTGGTCACGCTCAGTGCCCTCATTCTCTAACGAGTACCTGTACTCTCACTCTGGTGTCTCCACACCGTAGACTCAAGACTCATCTACTAAAGAGAAGCGATTGTACACCAACCTTTCCGGATCAATCACCATCCTCGTGATGATCCTATGGTCGAAAGCATTTTATGAGTTAATAATGATTATTCATGTCTTAAATTTTCAACTCTTGAAAATATGAATTATCATTACCATTAACTCAAAGGATGTATCACAGACACTAAATACACATATGTGATAGAAAATAATTCATTTTATTGATAATAGTCATAATTATAATTTTGCCCCTAGAAGTGTATTACAAGTGTCAGCCAATTCTGGCTTCTAGGGCACAAATATCTAACAATTTTCTACTTATTCTAAAGGTAATTGGCTACAAGTCTAAATTCCATCTTCTCAAGGTGGGCTTCAAATTTTTGTTGTCCCAACAACTTTGTAAGTGGGTCTGCCGCATTGTCTATGAAGTTGACTCTCTTGACCTCGACGTAATCCTTCTCGAGGTAATCATGGATGAAGTGGTATCACCGCTCAATGTGCTTGGATTTCTAGTGAGACCTCGGCTCCTTAGCAAGGGCTATGGCGCCATTGTTGTCGCAGTACAAAGGAATGGCATCTGATGGTATTACTTCGATATTTATAGCAAACTTCTTGTACCAGAATGCTTCCTTCGCAGTCTCTGATGCTGCGATATATTCTGCTTCCATGGTGGAATCTGCTATCATGATTTGCTTGAAACTCTTTCAGCTGATAGCACCACCATAGCATAGAAACAGACTCCCAGATGTTGACTTTTGATCATTGATGCGTGCTAATTTATAGCTATGGCAAGTGCACCAAACGATCAAGTAATAAAGTGAATAAGTAGAGTATCATCCCTAGAGGATTGGAAAATAAGTAATTAAAAGCTCTTTCCTATGCTTTATTTAGAAGATCAATTTATGAGAATAAGAAATTAAAGAATAAAATAAAAAATAATTAAATTTTTTTTAGGAAAATAGAGAGAGTGTGAATTATTAGGGTTTTAAACTCAAGAGCAATAGATTACTAAGGCAATCGGTTCACCAACTCAATCAATACAATATTCAGATTTTTAGATTAATTTTACTTCATGTGACGGTGGAGTCTCCTAATTTATTCACTACCCTTTGGTCCAGGCATAGCAAAACTATTAATATTTATTAATTATCCTTTGGTCCAGGTGTAATTTAAATAAATATTAATGCATTAGGTTTTGTGAAACCCTCTAATTAAAATACGCTGCGTCCAAAGCGCACTAAAATTTCCGCATGCATATGAATTCTAATTTGATTCATAATACAAGGTATATAATCAAGAAGCATTAACATAGATGTACTTGGTCCGTAACATCTATGTTCATCAGATCAATTAGAAGATGGCCAGTAATCTAAAAGCATTAAGATCAGATTTATATACTCCTCATGAATAAAATTTAAAAATAAATCACACTGAATATTGCATCAAAAGAGTGGCTACACCTTAGCCTTAGTAAAAGAAAATTTAGTTCATGATAACAAATTCAAAAATAGTGAATAAAATAAAAAGCATAGAGAAATTAGACTGTTTGATTGCTGAAATTGATTGTCTGCTGCTCTTGATGTGGAGAACTTGGTGAAGAAGAAGATGCTCCTTGATCGATGTCTTGATTGTCGAAAAAAAATCAAAAATCCTTTTTTATTTCTCACAAATCACTCTTCTCTTTCTACCTCTCTCTCCTCTCTTTTTCTTTTTGTTTTTCTTTATTTCTCTGACTCCTTCTCTCTCTTTCTCTTTTTCTCTTTTTCTCTGACTTCCCTCTCTCTTTCTCTGTCTCTCTCTCTGTCTCTCTTTCTCTCTGTCTCTCTCTCCTTTTTTTCACGACAACAATAGATTTTTATAGATAAAGAGTTTGATTTCCCTCCAAAATTCATCAAAAATTAGGTTTAAGACTCCCAAAATAACTCAAATTAAGATCTGGGTAATTCTGCCCGTTAGATGTTGATCAAACGGTCCAAAAACCACTCAAAAACCCCTTAAAATAACCCAGATCAAGTCGGATTTAATGCCAGCCATTGGATCAACCGTTAGATTGAATCTGGGCCATCCGATCGTATAGAAAGAGGTCTTCTGATCTTTAATTTACCGTTGGGATGAATCTCAACCGTTGGATCTCGATCGGGAGCTGCAGATGCCGTCCATCAACGCTTTCATTTCGACCGTCCGATCGAGTTTCAGTGAAAATCGCCCGTTGGATCAGCCAAAATTTCCAAATTGCCCTCCATGGACCATGCGCGAGCCCGGTGTTGCATGGACCGCCGCGTTCTTCAGCCAATCAGAGTGCTTTTTCTGATGTGAAATTCTTGAAATACCCTTCCAGATGGTCACCGTGCGCCGCAAAAAATGCTGACATCATCCTGATGTCAGCATTGCATCATGGGTGGTCTGCTATTTCGATCGAACCACCGAACCGCTGAGCCGATTTTCTGAATCGGTTTGAATTTTTTTTTTTTTTGAAATTCAATTCTGGGCTCGTTTGAAGTCCGTTTTGCCTGAAATTTATTTCATCTGAACCAGAAAAATAAGATCTTCACATTGGTGGCCTTCTTTCCTACATAAGATTAATAAAAGTATCAATTTCTAAAGAAATAGATTAATTTATTTTATAATTTAATACTTTTATTAGTATATTTTTACCACTTATCACACCCCCAACTTAGTCATTGCTAGTCCCTTAGCAATGTTTTATTTAATACCATGTTTCAATAAGATTATCCATCACAAAGATAAAATCTAGGATTAAAGGTCAAAAAGTTTAGAAAATACTGCTAACTAAGCATTGAGCTTCAGAAGCAAATTTTTCAGTCAATACAATTAAAAACTTTCTTAGAGTACATCAAAGATCTATAGCACTTGTGTTCGTGATGACTAACTTTAGCATTTCAGTATTAAATTAAAAGAACAAAAGTATCTTCTCTTATCACCTATTTTGGTCAATTTTCTATACATTCTCAATTTTATACTCATGAATTAAGGTAGCTTTCACACTGCCTTTTTTCTTTTTTTTTTTTTTTTTTTTTTTTTTTTTTACTGTGCTGAGCATCCTGGCCTTTCCTTCACCATTTTACGTGAATTTTCACACTTGACCTAGGTGCAGAGACCCAGTTACTAGGCTTTGGGCAATCCACATATACTCTATCTTTTGCACTTTATTTATAGGCAGGTAGCTCTTTCCTTAAATTCAAGTTTCTTTGATTAGAATGTATATTAATTACCAATTTTTCAGTGATAATTGAATCCTCAGTTGGCCTTATAATCAATACCTACTTTGCCTTGTTAGTGTGCATGTGCAATTAAAAAGTGCTAATAATCTTTTAATGACCTAAGTAGGCTGCTAAAAGTTGACCAACTAATCTACTTCTTTAACTCATTACATTCATTAGCAAATAATTCTATCTTTTATCACTTATCCAGTTTATCTTGCTCAAGATTTTCTTCTTGACACATGATTTTTTTTTTTTTTAACTTATTCTACATTGTCTTAAAGGAGAAAGAAAAATAAAGGGTGCAATAAAGGATAGGAAGGAATACACCTGATTTGGTTCAGTCTGGTTCTTTGGAGCTTTGAAATTTTGCTTGAGCTCTCATTGATTTTTCTGCAAAATTGAAAATACACACCAGAGCAGTAAAAGAGCAACAATAAATTACTGAAAAATAAAAGAAAAGAAAAATGATCAAAACTAAAAAGAAAAGAAACAACCTATCTAGTAGTTCTGATTTATAGTCTTCAGCTTGACTTTCTTTGAAGTTCTAAAGTGGATCAATCTGGTGCCACTTCAATTGGAATACTTTCATGTTTGATTGCATCCTCTTTCAATTTGACATTGCTCGCTTTTATAGTCTCAAACCTATTTTCTACAGAATTCTCATATAATGGATTGTCAATAATATCAATTAGAAAATAAGTTTGATTATCATCAGTTTGTTTAGTATCTTTGAAAACATTAAAAGTAACTTGTTCATCTTGGACTCTAAGAATTAATTTTTCTTGTTGAACATCTATTAAAGCTCCTCCAGTAGCTAAAAAGGGTCTCCCTAAAATAAGGGGTACATCATAATCTTCTTTCATATCAAGAACAATAAAATCAACAGGAAAAATAAACTTGTTTACCTTTACCAAGACATCCTCCACTATACCTCTTGGATATTTAATGGATCTGTCGGCTAATTGAAGAGTAATAGTGGTAGGCTTTGGTTCTCCTAGACCCAGCTTCCTGAAAATAGAAAAAGGCATGAGATTAATGCTTGCTCCTAAATCACATAAAACTTTATCAAAACTACAATCACCAATAATGCAGGGGATAGTAAAACTCCCTGGATCTTTTAACTTCTGTGGTAATTTATTTTGAAGTATTGCTGAGCATTCTTCATTCAAATTTATTCTCTCATGCTCCTTCAGCTTTTTCTTATTTGTTAAGATTTCTTTGAGAAACTTGGCATACCTGGGCATTTGAGTAATAGCATCTACAAAAGGAATATTAATATGTAAATTCTTTAAGAATTTTGAAAAAGTTAGAAAATTTCCTTATCTGGATGCTGTATTTGTCTCTCTGGGAATGGTAGTGGCGGCACGTAGGGCTTCACATTTGGATCAGCAAATCGTATACCTGGAGACCATCCATCTGCTGGTTGTTTTGGTGACTGACGAATTTTAGTTGATGGTTCCTTATTTGTAGTTGGCTCTTCAGTCTCATTCTTCTGATGTGGCTCCTCCAGCTTTGTACCACTTCTTAGGGTGATAGCATTGACTTGCTCCCTTGGATTTGTCTCCGTATTGCTTGGCAAGGATCCTTGAGGTCTCTCGGAGATTATCTTAGCCATTTGACCTATTTGCATCTCCAAGTTTCGAATTGCTGCTGTTTGGTCCTGCCTAAGTTTGGCTTCCAAATTTTTTATAGTTGCTTCTTGGTTTTGCATAAATTTGACCATCAGCTCTTCCATGTTGGACTTCTTTTCAGGTACTTGGAATCCTGGGGGTGGCTGTTGTGCTGCATTTTGATTGCTCCATGAGAAATTTGGGTGCTGCCTCCACCCTTGATTGTATGTGTTGGAGTAGGGATTGTTTTGTTGCGGCCTGAAAAAATTACCAATATAATTAGCTGTATCAGTTGTTTTAGCAAAAGGATTACCTGTCTGGCAATTGCTCGTATCGTGTCCTCCTCCACATAGGTCACAAGTAATGCTCTGAACATGCATAGCTGTTCCCTTTAAGTTGTTGACTTCGGCTCTAAGGGCTGCAATTTCAGCTAGTAAGGTTGGCACGCAATCTACTCCCTGCACAGCTGCTAGTCTTTTTGGCATCATACGTTCTGTCTGCCATTGATAGCTATTTGATGCCATCTCATCGATCAGATCGAAAGCTTCTTCCTCCATTTTTTGATTAATGGTTCCTCCTGCTGCTGCATCAATCATAGAATGATTAGTAGGAGATAAACCATTATAGAAAGTTTGTACCTGAAGCCATACGGGATAGTTGATGATGTGGACATCTCCTCAGCAGTTTCCTTGAAATGCTCCCAAGCCTCATATAGTGTCTCCATGTCCATCTGCATAAAAGAAGTGATATCGTTGCGCATCTTAGCAGTCTTGGAAGGTGGAAAGTACTTGGCTAAGAATTTTTGGGCTAGGACATCCCAAGTTGTGATAGAACCTGCAGGAAGAGAATGAAGCCAACTCTTAGCTTTGTCCCATAAAGAGAAAGGAAATAACCTTAATCTAATAGCATCATCCGACACCCCATTAATTTTAAAAGTATCGCAAAGTTCAAGAAAATTAGAAATATGGGCATTCGGATCATCATGCACGTGTCCACTGAATTGGACAGTTGATTGAATCATCTGGATCATCGTCGATTTTATTTCGAAGTTGTTTGCTCGTACAGGCGGTCTCCTGATGCTCGAAGCTGCATCGGCTATAGATGGTGTGATATAATCATTTAATGGATGATGTACTGGTCGAATAGCTTCATGCTGTCCTTCAGTCGCCATATCCAATCCTAGATTGATGTCGTTAGGATCTTCAGCTGCCATGTTTCTCTCTTGTTGTAGTCTTCTAATGGTCCTTTCAATTTCTGGATCTAAAGGTAGTAAGTTACTATGTCCAGTACGTGTCATGCACTAAATTTTTTTTTTTAAATAATAAAAATTAAAAATAAATTTCTAAAGTAAAGCTAGGATCAAAATTTTAATATTATTTTAGACACAATCCCCGGCAACGGTGCCAAAAACTTGATGCGTGCTAATTTATAGCTATGGCAAGTGCACCAGTCGATCAAGTAATAAAGTGAATGAGTAGAGTATCGTCCCTAGAGGATTGAAAAATAAGTACTGAAAAGCTCTTTCCTATGCTTTATTTAGAAGATCGATTTATGAGAATAAGAAATTAAAGAACAAAATAAAAAAAATAATTAAAAGTTTTTAATTAAATAGAGAGAGTGTAAATTATTAGGGTTTTAAACTCAAGAGCAATGGATTACTAAGGCAATCGGTTCACCAACTCAGTCAATACAATATTCAGATTTTTAGATTAATTTTA